>JAJJMB010005585.1:3258229-3335613 GCA_023531105.1 Papaver atlanticum | reverse complement strand
CTCTTGCGGCGAAATTGGCTCGAAAAGTGGTGTTTTACACCCCAGGATAGAGTACTAAAGGCACCCCAGAAATGCACCGGAAGCACCCCAAAAATGTGTCGGAGGAACCCCGGAAAAATTACTATCTACGCCCAAAAATTACTATTTGCACCCCATAAGACAAGTGCTAAAGGGACACCCGTGCAGGATTAGGGGGAGGACATGTTCTTCTCAAATTCAAAAAATGAATTTTGGCGGGAAAATATTTTCATTAACAGCAGAATTTCGATCGGATGTTTGGACGTGATTTAGTGAGATTCAATCCCTGAAACTTAGTGGGTAGACGTGATATGACTATAGAAAGCTAGTATGGGTGATTTTATCGATCAAATTTGGCTGGATAACTTGGTTTAATCCAAACAGGGAGTTGGAGGAAAAACATGAGCTTGCATGAGTTGTGAGAAATTTAAACGTGTACTGCACGTGCTTGGAAGATTTAATCGATATTATAGAGCGTGAAGAAGGTATATAAGGAAAGAAATACAGCTGCAGATGCGTGAAAATCAAAATCAATGAAAGAAATGGAAAAAAAATATACCCGAGTAAAAGAAGATTATTTGTAGTTAATGGAGGAGATTCAATGTCGAAATGATGTATAAATAAGTTCCTAGGATCACATAGAAGGGGTGTCGAGAGTTTGGGGTCGATAGGAGAGCTCAGGAGGCATGAATCAAGAGTTTTCAGAACTCTGTTGTTGTTGTTGCTGCTGCTCGTGAAGAACAGGGAAACATCGACGGTTTCTTCAACTGGTTGTAACAGTTTCTTCAACTGGTTTGCAACATTTATCTTCGTTGTAACAGTTTCTTGAACTGGTTTGCAACATTTATCTTCATTGTAACAGTTTCTTCAACCTCTTCTGCAACATTTATCTTCAGATTTGTAACGATTATCTTCATCATAACAGTTGAGAGTTGAAACAGTCGGTCTGTAACGCACCTGTGCTGTTGCAGATTTCCTTTTTCATTATTTTCTCTTCTTGTAAACACTTTTTGAGCCATGAATACATATTTTGAGTGTGTTTTCGACATGATTAGTTAAACCCCAACACTGGGACGACGGAGGAGGCCGAACTTCATACATGGGTAAATTTATTTTATTTATTTTATGACTTTTGCACTAATATTAATTGAAATATGATTTGATTAAATTGGTTGTCATTTGATTAGATGGGTCATGCTTAGCTTAGGTGATTTGATGTCCCATGCTTAACATTTACAATCAATGTTTTGAGAATCTACCTTGGCAAAAATAGAGTCCATGTTTATATTTCTTGAGCTAAAATTGTTGAGAATAAATAATTGAACCTTATGTTAGGAAGATTGGCCGAATCCTTAGTTCCAGTACCTCTCGCCCATTGTTTAATATTTTTGTATATATTTATTTAGTATTTTTTAAAACTTTAATCTCTACAAATCCGAGTGAACGACAACCTCATTTTTACTACAACTTCAAATTACATCAATTTTTGGTACTGCTCTTTCATTAGAAACATTGAGGACAATGTTAGATTTAAGTTTGGGGGTATGGGAAAAACTTTTTAGTTGTAATAAACTCCAGAGCCTAGAAATTTATGCCTATTAAGGATGGCACTAACCAATATAAGTGGATGGAAGCATTTTGGTTTTAGGAGTTGAGGAACCAATCTGAGTAGATGGAAACATCTATAAGAGTTTATTCGTAAAAGCACAGAGCTCAGGTGTTAGAAATAACATGATAGTTTCGCCATATCTCGTTGAGTCCTTTTCACTTCTGTTTTTATTTTCTTTTCTTTTTAAAATATGTTTCTCTAAGTGATTAGGTGGGGCTCACGATTCAAGTTGTTACCACTGCTAGGGTGTAATAGAGTGATTGAGATACTAAAAAAAAAAAAAAAAAAAAAAAAACCCAGACCAATAGACCAATCGGAATAAATTTTAACACTTGGATAACAATATGTGTGTGTGTTCTCCCTGTCTCCGTCGCCTAAACAAGCGTGGAATGCAGGATCCACGGGAATTACCAGCAACACGGGTTACTATCTAGTTAATTCTTATTTGTTATCACCAAAAGTTCAAAGGAAAGATGAACATGTAATTTAGAGGGGGAATAAATAGTCGATGCACAAATAACGTGAAAGGTGCTACACCGCTACCTATATTAATGTTTTTTCTTAGAGTTCTCAAGATAGCATGAATCCCGATCAACCCATTCAGATGACTAAGAAGAGAGGGATGACAAATATTCCTAAGTGATTTGTAAAGAAATAGTAAATAAAGGAAAAAAAAATGTTACTTAAATAAATAAATAAAATGTTACTTAAATTAAATCTTTAGCTTTGATATTAGCCGAAATGGCTAAGGGTTCGAATTCCTCTCAAGTTGCAAGGGAAGGTAACAACAACAACAACAATATCATCAAAAGTAACTACAACAACAGTAATAAGGATAATGATATCTATTCTACAACAAATGCAACCACCGAAAATAGTACTACTAATGGTACGAATGGATTATCATAATTATAGGGTTCAACTTTGAAGAATACATAATCAACATCATCTTTGATTTTCATGATGACTTTTTCTCTCAACTGTAAATATCAAGACATGGAAACAACAAAATTAATTTGTGGTTGTTAAAAAAGGTTTTTTTTTTTCGTGATCACCCATTATTATGTAAAACCACAAAATACCTATCAGTTATTAGAAGATCTAATAAATTTATTTCTTTGGATGTTACTCTTCATTAGTACGAACTTATCTACTAATTTTATCTGAAAAGTAAAATGCTTTACTCTTTTTAATTCTCATTGTGAATCCTAATATTATTTGTTTGGTTGATCCAGATGATTTTGGCTTTGATTTTAAAATTATGCCTCCATTTTGTGGTTGACAAGTCTCCAAAATTTTCATGTTTCTTATGTGTGATTAATTTGAAACTTTTTTTAATAAAAATATATGTGATTCTTGTGATAATTTTTGCATTTTAGAATGTAAAATGCTACATAGATCTTGTAATACTATTTGAATAATACTTTACTTTTCTAGGTTTTCGTTTATTGAGTTTGTTACATGGCATCAAGATTTAGTTTTAATGGTATAAATTTATTTGGACTCCAAATACATACAAGTTAGTGAAATTACTTTTTTTTTTTTTTTTTGGTTAACCAACATATTTCAATTTATTAAAATCAAAATAGTGATTACATGATCGCTAACAAGAATAACGAAAACATTAAAAAAAAGATAACCAAAACCCTAATACAAATGAAGATATCAATTACAAGTAAATCGCGAAGAGAAAAATCCATAAACCATAAAGATATCCAATTTTTGTATATGTAGAAGGGAAGAATGATGGTATAATCCACAATCGATTCAACCATTTCATATGATTTACTTCTTCTTCTTCTTCTTCTTCTTCTTCAATAAGAGATGCTCTTATGAGAAATGACCGGGAAGAAGTCCCTCTCAAACAAAAACTATAGATCAAAACATAAGGAAGTATCTTTAATGTATTGATTACTACTTGGTACCGTTACCTGGGCCACAGTGACAATCTCTGATGTAGACATGAGAGATGTTATTTCCGATGGAGACACAGTCGTCACCTAAAAACAACAAAAAGGTTTGTAAGAGTTTGATTATTATTTTTACATAAATTAATTCTTTAGGAATAACTTACCGCTTCGAAACTCATTGTTGCTAATGTTAACGTGCTTCACGTTCTGGGTATGCAGTCCATTCGTATTTGGACTGTTTTCTGGAGACTATACCTTGATGTTGTGGACTTCAAAAGTTATTCAAATCCAGAAAAGTGATATAAAACATTGGGCTATTCTTCACTGTGATTTATAGTACCCTATAGAAAACCAAAAAAACATCAACGTCAACACAACAAAGTATAAGCACAAACTGTTAGAAGAATAGGGAACTTCATAAAGGAAATAATCAACACAAGTACAATTGACTATGACATTATGAAATCATTTTACTACAACTCAATAAGTGACGAAACCCTAAAAGTCACACAAGAACAAACTGATAACAACTACAGATATATTGCTATGACAATAGATGCAGTAAAATATGATTAAACTCAATGCAAGTCATCAAGTTAGTAGAAAACATCAACTTTTATGAACTGTATCGTGTACTGGTGTTTTTTTTAAGTTTATAGTTTGTTACATATCAATAATGTATATGTTATTAACTTAAACAAGCATAAACCTCTACGTAAAACATATAACTATGTATATGAAATATAAATGCAAAAATTCATTTATCAAATATAAGATGTAACTTTAATATCGTTTAGTAAAACATATTAAAAAAAAAAAAAAAAAAAAACTCTTAGATATGATTTATTTAAAAGCTAATATATATATGATATCATAGAGCAAACTGTGATGTACTATTTTAAACATAGTTGTTTATTACGTACTAGAATTAACCACGCGTTGTAATATTTATCTTCTATCATGATGAACCCTGAACCTAACTAAATTACCTATAATATGGTGTTAATGTTCGATAAAAAGATAAAAAAAAGGTTTATCTAATTTAATTATTGCTTCTAGTGAAAATATAGTTGGCCTCTAATATATCCTCAAAATTTGGTTAGGCGGAATCTCACACATTTCGTATTAGTATTTTATGATATTTTTTTAAAGATTAATTAGGATGGTTTGTACATGTATATACAATTACATATCCTTCCGCTTTCCCTATCATTCCAAAATAAAAATGTGAAAAATTAGAAGGAAAAAAAGGGCTGCACATAAGGTATTAAAATAAATACGATATTTCAGCCCAAAATATATGCGAGTATATATTTTTCGTCTCCTAAAAATACTGACTTTCTCAAAACTAATATCTTCCCTCAGATATTCATCGATCTCCACTACGTCTTTGGTTTTCACTTCAGATAAGTTAGTGAAACCCTTCAAATTCTTAGGTGATGCAGATCAAATGAACGGATTTTAAATCCATTTTTGATTTTTCATCTCATATCTACTATTTTTTTTGGAAATGGCAATTTAGTGATTTCATATATCAGATTTGTGGTGTGTACGTGGTCGGGGAGAAAACATGTAAAGCTCGTTATGTAACTATGATTCTTTGTACATGTTTAATAATTGAAGGGTTTGATTCATAGGAATGTAAATGTTGGTTGTGATACTTTGCACCAAACATCTTCATATCACCAAGGTCATTTACAAACAATTTTGTCTTTGATTTGTTTCTTTGTTCCTACTAGGGACGGAGCCACTAGTGAGGTGGGTGGTTCCCTGGACCCACCCAAATCTTTGCAAAATCTCAATTCTTATATACGTTATAGAAAGTTTAATTGTAATTACGAGTGGGTAAAAACTAAAACCCTAAAGATTTAACTAGGAATTTACGTTTTCTTGAGACAAAAAATATTAATAATCACCTGATCCCTTCCTACTCCTGCCCCCATACACACGTAAGTAACATTACTGATCCGATTTTGTTGAGCTAATGTTTCATCTTTGTTTTGTCACTCATTTTCTTAATTAATGGTTTATACATGTATATGTATCCTATTCCCATTTCGATATTATATTAAAAATTAAAATTGCACATAATCCAACGGAATCCCAATTTCAATTATAATCGAGATATGTATTTTTTTTATTGTATACATGTAGTAGGCGTGCAACATTTATCATCTTAGGACGTTATAATTTGCTTACAGAAAAATGCAAGGCAACTTAAGGTGCTAAGTTTTTTCCTCTATAATGCCCCACCCAACCAAAAATCCTAGCTCCGTCACTTTCTAGGGATGCTATAGGATTTTATTATTTATAATTATTTGTCTTTTTGATGCATGATTTAACCAAAAAAAAAAAAAACAAAAAAAAAAACCTCGTTATCATGGATTTTCTCTATAATTGTTTTTTTATGCACCGGAGAATAATTTAGTTTTCATTTAATTTTGTGGATTTAATTGAAATATTCTATTGTTAATTTTGAGTGGTTATTCATTCATTTATTTATTTGTAGATGGAGAATATAATGAAAAAAAATAAAATAATGACATAATAAGCCAAAAATCTTAATAATTTTTGTTTAATTTAATTTAATTTTTATTTATAATCCTAATTATGACAGAACCCAATTAATGTATATTCGTAATGATTGTAGGTTACAACTCTTGCATCCATCAGATGTGTTTTGCTAAGATAAGACTGGGATGGTCGGATGCAACGTTTGTCTCTCAAAATGTTATCCGACTGTCCAAGGCTCAAAAACCCCTTATGTTTTGTATTATAGATTTTGATTCTAATTTTGATAGTCCCTTTCTAACCGTTAATTGATTTTTCGGACCAAAGATGGAGTGTGATCTTGGTGGTTTTGCAAAGTAGTTGTGTTGGTAATTTCTTCATTACTTCTTGCAACAAAAAATTATCAGCATACAGTTAACCGTGCTTGGCAACATCGTCACTGCATCTTCCAAGTATTATAAGTGCAGGACTATTTTTTTTATAAATTGGACAAGAAGGATCAATCTTATTCAATTTACACTCCAGATATTCAAATAGGTATATGACCAAATCCCTTTTGCGTAGTACTAATTGTATGTTCCGTTTTAGGCTTTAATGAATACTTAAATTTTTTAAGCGTTGTGTTAGGAAATTGGTGACTTTTTATTTCAACAGTTACTTATCATTCTGTGTTTATGTTGTTGAATGTAAGACTCGGGATTCGACTCCTTAGGGATTCGACCTTTTGTATCCCTTATGGGTTTAATGTCTTCATTTGCGGTCGAACTCAATTTAGCTGGTTTAGAACAAACTAATAACTAAAACACATTGTGAAGAGGTATAAAGCATTATGTACACACACACAAATACATATCAAATGGATAACTTTTACAATTAAAGGATCTAAGTTCTAGCCCTTGTTGTGTATTCGTTACATACATAAGGCCGGATGTTCCAGTTCAACCCAAATTCTGATGGGTTGAATACTATTATACATGTTATGGTTGGAACTCGTGCAATTCAATGAGTTTAGAGATCCAGCTACGAAATACTCTGTTACTCGTGCATTTTATGTTTCCTCATAATATTATGGTTCAACTTTGATGGAGACACAATCAACATCATTTTTTTATTATCATATCTCAACAATATAAAGAATTGTTGTGAAATCACATTATTATGGATGTCACAATTTTTTTATCAGTTGTTACAAGATCTTATAATAAATTTATTTCTTTGGATGTTACTCTTCATATAAAAGAACTTATCACCTACTATAATATTTTATCCAACAAAAGTAAAATGTTTACTCTTTTTTATTTTCATATTCAATCTTATTATTACTTATTTAATTGATTCTGATGAATCTGGAGTTGTGTTCAATTCTAATTTTGATTGTCATTTTTTGACAGTTAATTTGGCTAATTGAAATAACATACACTTTAATATGCGTGTGTTTTTAGTTAATAACTTATGGTGGAAAATAGTAATGTCCTTCTTACAATCTTATGATTTCAATACATGGGTGAAGGCTATCAAAGGTTACACTCGTCCAATATTTATTATAGATGGTATAGCCACGATCAAGGAAATCGACAAATATGACGCAGATGAAGTCAGTGCTGCAAATCCAAATTCTGATGGGTTGAATGCTATTATACATGTCATAAGACAAGATCTTCAATATCATGAATGTGAGACATAAAAAAAAGGGATATATTGGAAACCGTATTTGAAGGAAATACCTCAGAAAAAGAAGCAACGTCTGAAAACCTAACTTTCGACTGTGAAAACCTTCATATATATGGCTTATAAAGATTCGTTTGAGGAACTTAACCACAAACTTTCTAAATGTTTAGCGGAAAGTGAATTACTTGTGTGTAAGCGTCTAATTAGCAAAGGAGATAAGTAAAGACTAATGAGGAGAACATAATTCCATAGTATTTCTTTAAACTTTTGGTACAATGGACTTTAAAGTAAGTAAAAATACTCTGTGCATTGGCATAACAAAGGTAATGGCAGAGCATCGCTTGGTTGAACTCACAAGTAATGGAATGTCAATCTTGTTGTCAACTTTAGATAACCAAAATGATATCTTGATTTATAGTCTACTAAAGTCTATCTGAAACTAGGATTAGAGCATGGTACTTGAGTATCAGAAATCACCGAATACCCTCGAAGACTGAAAACTGAAGAACAACGAAAATATCTGTGAAAACTTTATCAGCAAAGGTATGTGAAATCTGACTACCCTATTGACTCATTATTTTTACCATTCTAACTACTGAGATAATGTCGTATGAATTTAGTATATGAAGTATTACAAATAAAAAGTTTTCACTTCAAGATTATACTTGAAAAATCTCGGAATGTGAACTCAAGTATTGGATTTACATAGGTTTTATCACTGTTGAGGTTGAGAACAATTTTTATTGTTTAAAAAATAATGTTTGTGATTGTTGATGGTGGATTTTTGACAAAGGATAAAATCATAAAATGATAATTTTGCATATTTCTGACACGGCTTCAGACACGTATGTGAAATTCACGAACAACCTCTGATTGAGCGTCCACCCTCTCAGAGATCACAATTCTGCATATATCTGACACAACTTCAGACACGTATGTAAAATTCACGAACAATCTCTGACTGAGTGTGCACCTTCTCAAAGATCTGTATGAATATGTTATTCGTAAAGCCTCTCAAACTGAGCTTTTTGACACTTCGCATATTTCATCAACACTTCTACATAGAATCGAAATGATTGGACGGCTCCTAGACATATTGCATGCTAGTATAGAGCGTTAACGTCTTCAGGATGCCACACTGTTCCCTGACTATGTAGAATGCATATGTATAGAATTTATTAATGATTGACGACTCCTAGACATATTGCATGCTAGTATAGAGTGCTAACGTCTTCAGGATGCCACATTGTTCCCTGACTATGCAGAATCAATATTCACAGTAAGTATGATGCTTCCATCATCTCATACCTCATTCTCGAATAAACATAATGCTCCTAGACATATTTCATGCTAATATAGACCAATTCACCGATTAATTCTAGCACAACATTCATCGATTGAATTCCTAGAAAAATGATCTATTTTATCTCATTACTCCGTTTCATGGCTTATTCCCGGATAAATTCCATGAATTAGTAATAGATAACCAATCTATCTCATTACTTTGTTTCATGGCTTATTCTCAGCTGAATTTCATGAATTAGTAATAGATATTCACCGTTCGGGCATATGGGCCATCACCGAGTAAGCCCCGAGAAAACGGTGCGAGCGTACTTAACAATAATGCACGAACGAGCACCCGAATACATAAACGAGCATTCAAAAATATGGACGAATGAGGAAACCTATGCAAAATGAGAAAGAAAAATAATAATAAAAAATATAAAGGAGGCATGCACGGGACTGGGCCCACTGGCCGGCCGGTCCCACGCCTCCCTTTTGTTTTTTCACCTTAGTTTATTATTTTTCCTAATCTCATGAAAACTCCTTGTTTGAGTAAACTTCCTCGTTCGAGCAAAACTCCTAGTTTCTCCATATTTCCTCAAATGATGAAAATAATACTCCCTCCGTCCCAAATTTATTGAGCTAGTTGTACTTTGCACAATTCTTAAGGCAAGGAGGAAAGGGGAGTATATTTAAGTATTTTTTACAATTATACCCTTATGGATAATAACTAGTAAAACTTAGAAATGATTTATCTCTTAAACTATACCATGGTTTTTCGTAAACTTTATTATACCGTTGATTTTTTTTTTTAAACATTTACGTAACGAATATAAACATGACTATCAAATTATACATATTTCTTATATTAACAATAATCAATTAAAAGGGTAGTTTTAGAGATATCCCCTTGATTAGTGAAATAGCTCAATTATTGTGGGACAAAATTTAAAACCAAATAACTCAATTAATTTGGGACGAAGGGAGTAATTTAAAATAGGGAATAGTGTTACGGGACCGGGCCTACTATCCGTCCGGCCATTCCCTAGCCGTGGCCGGTCCCACACATCCAATTCCTTATTTTAATATTATTATTTCTTCCCTCATCTCATGAAATTCATTCGTTTGAGCAAAAACCTAATTTTTTTCTTCCATATTTCTCAAATATTGCTCTCAAACAATCAAAATCCAAAAGTCAGATGGTCACACGACCATCCGGACTTCTCGTGGAAAATATTAGAATATTAATTATTTTAATATTCTCAAAATATTGGTCGCACGAGCAAAGTTCTACTTGCTCATTCAAGCAAAATCGAGAATTTCAGTCAAGATCAAACTCTTCTGAAAATCCAAAATATTGCTCAAACGCGCACCAGAAAATACCAAATTTCTCAGGATTGAGTCACGGAAAACATGGTGACACAGGCATGCCACCTTGACCGACCAAGGTCGGCCCCTTGGCCTACAGAAGCCGGTCCCACACTCTCTTATGATTTTGACCTAATTAATATTCCATAATTCATATTGGGTTCAAACCCTTGATCAATCGACCATCAGTTGGTCCCACAACTACTAAGGCCGGTTTCATACCCCTTGGTCGGTCCCTCCTCTCTCCATAATTAGGTTTTACCACCTAATGCTCAGACGAGCACTATTTTAATAATGATTAAACGAGCATTTAATCATCCTTTCACCAACTAGTCTACAAAGGACTTTGGTGCATGCTCATTCGAGCACCTGGGTGCTACATGGTCGGCCATCATCCCATATAGCCGGTCCCTCTATCAATAATTGATTGATTTTCAGTAAATCATCAATTGATCAACAATCGATCAAAATTAGGGTTTCAAATCAAATGCTCTGCAAATCATAATTCTGAGCAAGTTCGAACACTAATAATTTTATGTTGCAATCAACATCCTAACTAATTATATAATATTCGTTCCAGCTACCAGTATTTTTAATTAATATTTTATTGGGTCCGCTACCAATAATTCATGAATTGAGCAATATTGCTCAAACGAGCAATATTTATTTTGCTCATTAAACTGGGTTCAGAACTCATTGATTCAACTATCAATTGCTCGACCGAGCAATATTCCTCATGTTGATTCAACTATCAATATTCTAATTTAATATTTGGTCCTGCTACCAACATTTTTGCTCGACTGAGCAACATGGTTCGAACGGAAGACCATCCAATATTTCTGATTTATACTCTGTCATTTGATTATTCATGATATAGTAGATCAGAAATGAGCATTCTGCATAATTCAACAATATCTTTGATTTCCTATCGAACATATCAGAACAAGTCCTTGATCGAGCAACCTCATCGGACGATCATCCAAATTCCCAAAATATCATTATTACCTCGACTGGTAAAATGATATATATCATAATTCATCAAGACTCAGCGTCTGAGCGTGTCTCAGCAGACATCTTATGCTCAATCCATGAGTCCTAGGGCATACCACATTCGTTCATTATGCTCGACTCATCAAGGCTAAGACTCATCGTCTAGTCAAGTCAACAACTAACTAATTAAATACACGTCTGCCTTGCAGACTCCACATTCATGAGACATAAATCACGTCACATGAGGGGATATTAACTAGGATTTTGGTATGGAGGCCTACGGCATGTTTGTACACCCAGGATGAGAAATATGAGTAAGTCGTGCAAGCAGTTGAGGGAGTTAGCAAAGTAGTGGATGGACAATCAACCAAGTCTCCGCATGACATGTAACTGGTTTGACTACGATTTTCCACTTTACCACTCTTTGACTCCAGCAACCGTCACACTTACTGGGATCAATGTGTTTATTATTCTTGCAATATAAATAAGTCTCTGAATCCATGATTGAAGAACCAAGAATCATCTGGTAAACAACAATTTAGAACAACAAGAAATTATCGCTCAATCGATCAGAACTTATTTTCACTTGAACACTACAGTTCATCTAGCATAAACCTTCAACACATCCACAATCCTTGATCATCACTGATCTCACACACTTCTTAGCTTCCCTCTTACAGATCGCCCTCATCCCTTTTTGTGACCGAATTGACTCTGGAACTGCCATTGTCTTGGTTTAGGCCGGGGTCCTACAGATTGATCTCTCAAACTCAAAGCATTCCCGTGCAGTGCATTTGTTTGAAAAAGGTTTAAGCAATTTGCTCGGTCGAGGAGTCCCCGTCCGCACGGTCGTCTCTTCACTTCCCTAAAAAACCAGCAAATCGTTTTTCCCCATCAACAGGTTGGCGACCACAGTGGGAGATTAATCTCTCAGTTGCAATCTCAATTCGTCAAAATGGTTGATCTTAGGTTAGGTTCATTTACAAATCCTAACCCAAACAATGCTAGCACTAGCAACAGTGGTGGTGCTCCAGTCACTACTCCCGCTTCCAATAGCGGCGCCACTGATACTACCCCTCCTAAAACCAACATCGGAAGTAATCCTCTCTTTGGACGATCTCCTGAAGAAATCAGAGAAAATCCACCTACCATAGATGATCTCATGAAGGTTCAAGAAGTTCTCTCCAAGAATCATACATATATGGCTACAACACAGAAAGAGTTGTGCGCTTACCTCAAGACTCTCACAGATAAGCTGTCGTCTGAGCAAACTCAGCCCCGTTCAGAGAAAGGAAAAGCTAAGGAAACATCCTCAACTGCTGATCCTGAAACCCCCCCAAACCACATCCTGGAAGATAATGAAGTCCTCAATGCTGCAGATAACCCACCCGCAAATGAACCAGCAAGTTTCATCACTCGTGAAGATTTGGAGTTCTGAGGATCATGGAAAAGATAAGACATCATATGTCCATCGTCACCAACCTCCATATCCTTCTGCTATACAGAGAGTTCCCCTTCCGAAGGGTTATACTTCTCCAACGTTCACGCTTTATGATGGAATAGGCAATGCTCCATGACAGGTTGTCCGTGTTGTCCGTCTGACGGAATTTTCAAAGTCTTTGACAGGCAATCCTCTCTGAACAGGCAATGCTCCATGTTGTCCGTCTGAAGGAATTTTCAAAGTCTCAGACAGGCAGAGCATACACCTGGTACAATAACATCGCGCTAGGAAGCATCGCAAGTTGGGGAGAAATGATGAATGTTTTTTACCGAATATACTTCTTCGTTTCGGAACAACTTACTCTCTCCGATATAGGAAGGATGTTTCAGAGAAACAATGAACATCCCAACGATTACGTGAAAAGGTTCAGAGTTCAAGCGTTGGGCTATCATGATTCTAACGCCACAGAGCAACAACTTGTAGATATGTGCATCAATGGAATGATCCATGTATACAAAGCTCTATTGAAAAATCTCCGATTCCAGACTTTCTCAGAATTTCATGAAGTAGCCAAACGATCAGCAACTGCTGCACCTGATTTATTAAAGAGATCAAAGACTATAAGAGTCGAGAAACCTCGTAAAACTCACGGCAGCTGACGTCTGGTCAACAAACAATACATTCTCAAACCTTCCACAAACGTTGTTACTGAAGGGAGTGAAAGGAAAGCCGAGACACAGCATAAGAACGCTTCTCCAATATCTCAGGCTCCTCCGAAAGCACAAAGAATGGATAACTGATAGATGCATTATTGTGTCTAATATGTCTCTATTGTGTATATTGTTAGTACCCATTTTTGTACTTATTATGGGGTTTGATGTGTTTGTAGGTATTTTTGGGAAATAAATATTTTTGGAAAAATCGGCTCGAAAAATTATGCGGAGCACCCCTGGAGGATATTTTTTATTTGGACTCTCAGTTTGGATAAGGGGCACCTTAGTTGGTCACCTGTTATTCGCACCCCCGGTTTGGTTAGGGGGACACCCTTCTTCTTCACGGTTTGAGAAAATTTTGGCGGGAAAATGTTGTTTGAAATTCCGGTTACATGCAGACTTCTCAGGGCGGATTTTGGACGTGATTTTATGCAATCTTTTCGTGGATTTGGTTTGGTAATAGTCTGATACGACTAAACAGGGATGGTAAGGACCTTGGATTCGATTGGATTTGGCAGAATAATCGTTTGGAAGAAAACAGAGGAGCACGAGTTTGCAAGGGTCTGTTACGGGATTACAAAGAGTTTGAGTGTGTTTGGATAAAGCTTGGACGCTACAGAAGCATGAAGGAGTTAAACAAGGAGAGTTTGGAGTGAATTGGATTGCTACAGACGCGTGCAGAAGAAGAAAAAAGAAAGAAAATATTCCCGTGGCTGGCAGCATTATGAGAGTGATTCCGGATTTATTACAGTGATTTTGAGCCCCTGTCGAGTATATATAGGGTTCTGGGGATGCTGATAAGGAGGGGGAGAATTGGGAGCAGTTTGGAGCATTAGAGAGCCGGAATATCAAAGGTACAGGAAGGATATTTTTTCTGTTGGTGAAGAACTTACGAAGAACATAAGACACTCAAAGTCAGTCTTTCTTCAACAGTGCTAGTGACGGTTATTTCTTATCGTTTCCTGTAACAATTGAGTTTGTAACAAATATAAGTGTTACAAACCCGGTTTTAATAATTTTTCTCCCATTTCATCATTTGTGAACCATTTTTGAGCATTAATAAAGATGAATTTTGAGCATGTTTCCATGATGATGATGAGCTAATTCTCGCGTAATCAAGGCACGGAGGAAGCTATTGATGCATGAATAATTGGTAACTATTCTATTTTTCTCTAATTTGCATTTAATAATTCACTCAAATCACTGCTTTGATGAATTTTAATTGTTTGCATAATTTTCTTAATTAGTTGTGATTCAATTAGATAGGTTATACTTTGTTTAGATAATCTATGCTTAAGGAATACAATTAATGTTTGAGAATATGCCTGATTATTTGTGAATTAAGAAATAAGAGATTTTAAAGATAATTAGAGTTTTGGAATTTTTACCATCATTCATTCATGTGTAATAGTGGAATCTAGTGTCTTGGTTATTTTCAATCTTGAAAACAAATTTGGATTTAAATTTTCTCTATTTTTATTTTAAATAAGTCTAAAATCAATTGCTTTCACAAGTCTCAACGAACCTTTTACTACAACAAACTTCAAAATCACATCAATAACCAATCCTGCACAAACCTCGACCCATTATAAACAAACGGGGAAATGATCAGACAGACCTAAACTTCCCTCTTCCCATTGAAGAAGTGATCGAGTTATTGGAAGTATGGATTAAAGATGATGCAATCAAATTTCCATTCATCAGGAGAGAGCCAACTGAAAGTTTTTTTTTTAGAGAATCCTAGGTATTGTCGCATTCATAGGTTCATCGATCATCCAACAAGTGACTTCAATGTTTTGAAACACATCTTCAAAGAGAAGGTTAATCCAGGAGAGCTTAAACTGGGGACTGAAGGAGTACACAGGACCCTCTCCTAATCAAGAACTTCACTCTCTCTGAATAACCTGTCAAAGAGGCAGTTCAACCCTTGGTCGAACATATATGTGAATTGCGCTATCTGTCGAAGGCACAAAGAGAGACATGTTCACAGCACTGAATCACATCATGTCGGTAAGTCCATTCTGGAAATACTTCCTGAGTCTCCAGCTACAGACAAAGAGATGTATGACTGGGGACTGCTTACCACAGTCAATCTCAAAGGAAACGAACTTGGGAGAACGTTGATCGATGCTGGCATCGTTATCAACATTGAAAACCCTCGAAGCCGTAGGCATCGCTCGACAAGAAGCTACTCATGTTCCCATCTCAATCAGAGACCATGAAGGAACACTCAGACATGCTTATGGCTACATCATTCTCAAAGTGAAAATAGGTTCAACCTAGACATAAACCAAGTTTCACATAATCAGGAAGATCCAAGATATGACATGATCCTCAGACGAGCGTGGATCCAAGATGAAAAGATGGCTACTGACAAAGCACCTTTGGTTGCACATCTCTCAAACGAAGAAAGTTCTGATCCAGAAGACTTGGTGGACGTTCCATCATCAAGGCACTTGGAGGAATGTTGAACTTTGACGAGGTTGAAACAAGAACCTGCAAAGGATGCATATACATTCATCAAGAGGTTCCGTACTTAGGAAAGTCTCATTCCTCCCATGTCTATGTCATCTATTTCCTCACATGCTATCCTAGCATGGGGACTCGATTCTTCTAGCAACTCTGCTATTGCAATACGTTCACCGTATTAATATTTTACCAAGTGGTTGAATCTGACACCTCTCCGAATCGAGCATCTCACTGAGAAATTCATTACTGAGATGATGGTCAAGCACGAGAAAGAATATCTTGGGTATTCCCTGTAACCTTTGCATGAGTGTCCATATGTGCCACAAAATCAGAAAACTTTGATGTATGCACAAGTGTGGAATCTCACCATAAAAGAAATGCTGAATCAACAGAAGATACTCGGGGCCGAGACGATCAAGCCTAAGACATTCGACGCTTAAGGGATGACGCTTCAACTCTCAAGCATCTAAGGTTTGAAGCATTTAGGATTTTCTTAAATTATCCGTTATTTTCAATTCCTCAAAAATATATGCAATACTTGCATTAAGTTGAATCTATCAAATCAAAAGAAAATCCCTGCAACTGTCAATCACCTACTTCTCCAAGGCCAACCCAAAGTCAAAAACCTCTTCTGAGTGTTATATTATTCAGAAGCCTTCAAATTGTACTCCTAATCAAAGAGTACACCTTCGATAATGGCGCCTCTAGCTTCAGCACAAATATCTTGACGATGACACACTGATTCAATACCAAGACGATCAAAGTGTAACTGAACTACAATCGATAAGTCTTCATTATCTCCATGACAAGACTTCTAAAGCAGATGCAACATCATTCTTCCATGGATGGCACAAACTCCTTTAACATACATCCTTCTGCTAAATGAATGAATACTTCTGGGATACACTGGGGACTTGATCTTATTGGAAAGATCAATTCAAATCTATTTCAATAAATGTTATCCACATAACAAGTTATTGCAAACTGATGTGATTCCATGAAACTTCATCAACGGGACCTCTCTACATCACAAACCCCTGCACGACTGAGGAACTTCCTCTCTTCACCAGAATGAACACCGCTGCTGCTATCTGCCATAACAACGTCGATTCACTTACGAAGCCATTCACAGTAAAGTCATACTGTTCAGGAGAATTCAGGTTGAACTCCCAGTACATCTTCATCTTAGGAATGCTCAACCCACCAACTAGTTCGTGAATGTAAAGGCTCACTGGAGGGAGGAGCAAAGACTATGTCGATAATCATGGTTCTAGCCTTTTTGGTCTCTGGAGCAACTCCGACCATAATATCGGCATCAACAAGGATATCTGGAGGAACTCCATCCATGGTATCAGCATCTACAAGAATTTATGGAGAAAATTAAATCATGATCTCAGCATCAACAACGGTCTCATGAGTAACATCCTCATGACCGGCTTCATCAACTATCCATTCTCTGAAGTGTTACTCGATGGATCAGACTTCTCCAAGCACTAATGATTCATATCAAGATGTATAGACATGAAAACATGTTAACATGAAAGTCTACTTAAAGCTTGCACGACGGACGGTCACAAGCCAAATTCTTCTACAAGATGTTTTCATCACCTCTACAAATGAGATACAATACACTTCAGGTCATGGACTTACAAAAACGTACCAATGGGTGAGGAGCGGGACAATGTTTCCTTGAAAAAAATGTTCGTCTACGTCTCTACTACAGCATACCAAAAGGGCGCATCAATCGTACATACGAGCTGAAAGATATGGCCTTTACACTCAGGTTCATGGAATCTGAAAACTTGCACGGGATTACAAGTTACGAATGTGCATGCATCAGTGACTGCCCTAGACATCTCCAAATTGAAATATTCTTTTTGCATATGATTCCTTAGTCTCTTAGCTTAGAAAGTTGGGGTCAAACATCGAATTCCGACATCGTATGAAGTTTCAACGGCTTCCAGAGTGGACGACACGTAAGCAGAAATTTATAGACGGGATTCATGACACTCACAGTCGATCGACGTCCACCTAGGTATTTTCACAAAGTCCTTAAACCTCAATATTTCCACCTTTCTACAAATAGCAAAGAATAAAGAGAAGAAACAAAGAGGAGAGCCCACCAATGCTGGGGACTGACGACCATAATACTGCACGTCTCTCCATGACGGCTTCAGAAGTTTCGAAGATAACATTTCCATAAATGGTCAATTCATGAACATGAGACGCGAGCATCTATCATAATTGTCAGAACATGGATAGATTAACAACATCTGTCATGAAACATTCCAGACGCAAGCAAATAGATGTTTTTGCAGCAAGCTCGTCTGTCAAAATTTTACACTTTTGCACAAAGCAGCAACCTAGAAAAAAATTGGGGAAGGATCTAAGGACAGGTCATATGTCGTTCTCTTTGGATGTTCGCTTCAACATACTTAAGATTCACAGTAATCGGATAAACAAGCTAAAAAAATTCAGAAGAAGAATCGTTCAGGCATATGGACGTTCGTACACTTTAGATAAGCAATTTTTCTTATATCCATAGAGCAGAAATAATGGAACAACGTCAACTCGGGCTTCAGTCACTTCAAATGTATTCAAAAGCAACATCTTCACGAACCTGAGATGCAGAGACAGTTGCATCACCACTTTGGTTCACAAGATTGCTCATGTCACCATTATCAGTTCCATCATCCTCTATTTCGTCGTTTCACACATGATGTGACGATTATGTGAATTAAAGTGCTTCAAATGTGGAATTTAAAGGGAAATCACAAAATTCAGAATTTAAGTGATTAAAATCATCAACATCCTTCATCAAGCGCTCAAGACACAAGCAAATGGTCTAAATACGCAAAAGGGGCGTTTTGCAACAAGCTCGTCTGAGACGATTTTACACTTTCCTGTACAAAGAGACAATCTGGGAGCAATTGATGAAGAATATATAGATGGGTCATATGTCATTCAGTTCGTATGAATGTCATCTACAACATATCCAAAATTCAAAGCAATTGGACGAATGAGCAAAAAGATGTGGCTGAAACATCAAACTACATGACAGCTAAAAAATTTCTGAAGACTTCCTGGAAGTTTACTGTTTCATCGATTTCAACCCTTAAACGAGCTCAAAACTCAAAAATCTACGTTACTAAAGCTAGGAAATTTCTTGAGCATCAAAAAGTTGGGCAGATTGTCAAAAACAGACATCGTATGAAGATTCTACAGCATTGTCAACGAAGACCTAACTTCTGAATTTTCTGATGACGAATGATGACGAAATTCCTCATTCATCCACATGGATCTTCATCCATTCATCCATCAACTGAAGATTTCATATAGCTATGACGATGATGCAATATGAAGACTTATTTGAATCCTCCACAAATCATTTGGGGATTTAGAACAGCAACGAAAACAAGTCCACCGCATCAGGTGATACATATTGGTGTTTCGAAGACCAACAACTCGATGGAACGATGATTTCCTCTTTCAAGCAGGGTCTCACAAGTACTAAACCTACCAAGTTGTCATTTCACCACCCAAATCAATAGTGCCTCATCACTCCACGCTCGCTGGACGACGCTCTATCATACTGCCAGGATCCTAATTCCAGCTATTGCTCATACGTGACATCCTTGGAGCAAGAATTCTGGTAACATCTTTTACGACTAAGTTCAATTACTTATTTCATGTGTAATCATAAAAATCACCATCCGGTGCTTAGTGCGAAATATGACTGTCTCACACTAAGCATGGGACTTAATGTTGATGGTGGATTTTTGACAAAGGCTAAAATTGTAAAATCATAATTTTGCATATTTCTGACACGACTTCAGACACGTATGTGAAATTCACGAACAACCTCTGACTGAGCGTCCACCCTCTCAGAGATCACAATTTTGTATATTTCTGACACGGCTTCAGACATGTATGTGAAATTCACGAATAATCTCTGACTGAGCGTACACCCTCTCAGAGATCTGTATGAATATGTTATTCGTAAAGCCTCTCAAACTGAGATTTTCAACACTTCCCATATTTCATCAACACTTCTACATAGAATCGAAATAATTGGGCGGCTACTAGAAATATTGCATGCTAGTATAGAGCGTTAGCGTCTTCAGGATGCCATACTATTCCCTGACTATGTAGAATGCATATGTATAGAATCTCTTAATGATTGGACGGCTCCTAGACATATTGCATGCTAGTATAGAGCGATAACGTCTTTAGGATGCCACATTGTTCCCTGACTATGCATAATAAATATTCAGAATAAGTATGATGCTTCCATCATCTCATACCTCATTCTCGAATAAACATAATGCTCCTAGACATATTTCATGCTAGTATAGAGCCATTCACAGATTAATTCTAGGACAACATGCATCGATTGAATTCCTTGAAAAATAATCTATTTTATCTCATTACTCCGTTTCATGGCTTATTCCCGGCTGAATTCCATGAATTAGTAATAGATAACCAATCTATCTCATTACTCCGTTTCATGGCTTATTCCCGACTGAATTCCAAGAATTAGTAATAGATAATCAATCTATCTCATTACTCTGTTCCATGGCTTATTCTCAGCTGAATTCCATGAATTAGTAATAGATATTCACTGGTCGGGCATCTGGACCACCACCGAGTAATCCCCGAGAAAATGGTGCGAATGTACTTAACAATAATGCACGAACGAGCACCCGAATGCATAAACGAGCATTCAAAAATATGGACGAATGAGGAAACCTATGCAAAAATATAAAGGAGGCACGCACGAGACCGGGCCCATTGGCCGGCCGGTCATGCCGCCGTGGCCGGTCCCACGCCTCCCTTTTATTTTTTTCACCTTATTTTATTATTTTTCCTAATCTTATGAAAACTTATTGTTTGAGCAAACTTCCTCCTTGGAGTAAAACTCATAGTTTCTCTAAATTTCCTCATATGATGAAAATAATAATTTAAAATAGGGAAGAGTGTCACGGGACCGGGCCTACTAGCCGGCCGGCCATGCCCTAGCCATGGCCGGTCCCACACCTTCAATTCCTTATTTTATTATGATTATTTCTTCCCTCATCTCATAAAACTCATTTGTTTGAGCAAAAACCTAATTTTTCCATATTGCTCAAACAATCAAAATTCAAAAGTCAAATGGTCACACGACCATCCGGACTTCTCATGGAAAATATTAAAATATTATTTATTTTAATATTCTCAAAATATTGGTCGCACGAGAAAAGTTCTACTTGCTCATTCAAGAAAAATCGAGAATTTCAGTCAAGATCAAACTCCTCTGAAAATCCAAAATATTGCTCAAACGCGCACCAGAAAATACAAAAATTCTCAGGATTGAGTCAGGGACAACATGGTGACACAGGCATGCCACCTTGACCAACCAAGTTCGGCCCATTGGCCTACAGAAGCCGGTCCCACACTCTCTTATGATTTTGACCTAATTAATATTCCATAATTCATATTGGGTTCAAACCCTTTCAAAACAACCTGGATTTTGATCAATCGACCATCAGTTGGTCCCACAACCACCAGTGCCGGTTTCATACCCCTTGGTCGGTCCCTCCTCTCTCCATAATTAGGTTTTACTACCTAATGCTGAGACGAGCACTATTTTAATAATGATTAAATGAGCATTTAATTATCCTTTCACCAACTAGTCTACAAAGGACTTTGGTGCATGCTCATTCGAGCACCTGGGTGCTACATGGTTGGCCATCATCCCATGTAGCCGATCCCTCTATCAATAATTGATTGATTTTCAGTAAATCATCAATTGATCAACAATCGGTCAAAATTAGGGTTTCAAATCAAATGCTCTGCAAATCATAATTCTGAGCAAGTTCGAACACTAATAATTTTATGTTGATCAAGCAATCAACATCCTAATTAATTATATAATATTCGGTCCATCTACCAGTATTTTTTAATTAATATTTTATTGGGTTCGCTACCAATAATTCATGAATCGAGCAATATTGCTCAAACGAGCAATATTTATTTTGTTCATTCAACTGGGTTTCGAACTCATTGATTCAGCTATTAATTGCTCGACCGAGCAATATTCCTCATGTTGATTCAACAATCAATATTCTAATTTAATATTTGGTCATGCTACCAACATTATTGCTCGACTGAGCAACATGGTTCGAACGGAAGACCAACCAATATTTATGATTCATACTCTGTCATTTGATTATTCATGATATATTAGATTAGAAATGAGCATTCTGCATAATTCTACAATATCTCTGATTTCATATCGAACATATCAGAATAAGTCCTTGATCGAGCAACCTCATCGAACGATCATCCAAATTCCCAGAATATCACTATTACCTCGACTGGTAAAATGATATATATCACAATTCATCAAGACTCAGCGTCTAAGCGTGTCTCAACAGACATCTTATGCTCAATCCATGAGTCCTAGGGCATAACACATTCGTTCATTATGCTCGACTCATCAAGGCTAAGACTCATCGTCTAGTCAAGTCAACAACTGACTAATTAAATACACGTCTGCCTTGCTGATAAACGCATTTATGTGTCTATTTTCATCTCTATTGTATATATTTTTAATACCCATTTTTGTACTTATTATGGTGTTTTATATCTTTGTAGGTAATTTTAGAGAAATAAGCTCTTGCGACGAAATTGGCTCATAAAGTGGTGTTTTACACCCCAGGATGGAGTACTAAAGGCACCCCAGAAATGCACCGGAAGCACCCCAGAGATACACCGGAGGAACCCCGAAAAAGTGTTGAAAACACCCCAGAAAAAGTGTTAAAGGCACCCACCAAAATTACTAAAGGCACCCTAAAATTGGATAAGGGCACCCCCAAGGCAGCCGAGCTGTTAAAGGCACCCGCGTTTTGGATTCAGGGCACTTCACCTTCATCGTTTGAAAAACAATTTTGGCGGAAAAAAAATTCAATTTTTCTGCAGAATTTTCTGTTGGATTTTTGAAGGAGTTTTAGTGAGATTCAATCACTGATTTTGATTGGGATGAACGTGATATGCCAAAACAATGGTGGTATGAGTGTTCTAATGCGTTCAGTTGGGCTGAATTTTCGTCGGGAAGAAGATATTCAACCTTGGAATAAAACGTGTTTGAACGTGCATGGATTGAGTTGGGATGGAGTTTGGTTGCTGCAGAAGTGTGTAGGAGTCAAACAAGGAAGTTCTGGAGCGTGTATACGTCGAAAATATGCGTAAGAACCCAAAACATAAAAGAAAATATTCATGAGTTAATGGTTGGATATCGAGAAGATTTTTGGGTTATTACGATATTATTCTTGTTCCTGTG
Source organism: Papaver atlanticum (assembly GCA_023531105.1). Lineage (NCBI taxonomy): Eukaryota > Viridiplantae > Streptophyta > Magnoliopsida > Ranunculales > Papaveraceae > Papaver > Papaver atlanticum. The sequence goes on along the minus strand of JAJJMB010005585.1, from coordinate 3,312,311 downwards.
ACTATATAAAGGCTTTAGGAGACTCAAAGAAGGGATAGAGAGTTTAGGGGGAGAATAGGGAGACGTTTAGAGCATAAGAAATCGAAAAAAAAAAGTTACAGAAAAATAAGTTTTCTGCTGGTGCAGAAAGTACGAAGAACATAAGACCCTTCAAGACCGTCGTTCTTCAACAGTGCCAGTGACGGTATTTCTTTATCGTTTTTTGTAACAGTTGGTTCTGTAACGAATATAAGTGTTACAGAACCCGATTTTATTCATTTTTCTCCCATTTCATCATTTGTGAACCATTTTTGAGCATTAATAAAGATGAATTTTGAGCATGTTTCCATGATAATGATGAGCTAATTCTCGCGTAACCAAGGCATGGAGGAAGCTATTTATGCATGAATAATTGGTAACTATTCTATTTTTCTCTAATTTGTATTTTATAATTCACTCAATCACTACTTTGTAGAATTTTAATTGTTTGCATAATTTTCCTAATTAGTTGTGATTCAATTAGATAGGTTATGCTTTGATTAGATAATCTATGCTTAAGGGATACAATTAATGTTTGAGAATATGCTTGATAATTTGTGAATTAAGAAAAAGATATTTTAAAAATAATTAGAGTTTTGGAATCTTTATCATCATTTATTCATGTGTAATAGTGGAATCTAGTGTCTTGGTTATTTTCACTCTAAAAAAAAAAACAAAAAAACAAATTTGGATTAAAATTTTCTCTACTTTTAGTTTAAATTAATCTAGCTTTCACAAGTCTTACGAACTCATTCTTACCACTATTTAAAATTACAACACTTGCATACTCCACATTCATGAGACATAAATCACGTCGCATGGGGGGATATTAACTAGGGTTTTTGTTTGGCGGCCTATGGCACGTGTGTACACCCACGATGAGAAACATTAGTAAGTCGTGCAAGAAGTTAAGGGAGTTAGCAAAGTAGTGGATGGACAATCAACCAAGTCTCCGCACGACATGTAACTGGTTTTACCATGATTTTTCATTTTCCCACTCTTTCACTCCAGCAACCGTCACACTTACTAGGATCAATGTGTTTATTATTCTTGCAATATAAATAAGTCTCTGAATTCATTATTGAAGAACCAAGAATCATCGTCGAAGGAAGAATTATCATCTGAGCAGTCACTCTTAAGAATTCAATCAATCAACCAGAACTTATTCGAACTCAACAGTTCACAGAAAACTTGCAAAAACCTAACACATCCACAATCCTTGATCATCATTGATCTCACACACACTTCTCAGCTTCCCTCCTATAGATCGACCCTCATCCCTCTTTGTGACCGAATTGACTCTGGAATGGCCATTGTCTTGGTTTAGGCCGGAGTCCTACAGATTGATCTCTCGAACTCAAAGCACTTCCATGCAGTGCATCTGTTTGAAAAAGGTTTAGGCAATTTGCTCGGTCGAGGAGTCCCCGCCTGCACGGTCGTCTCTTCACTTTCCTAAAAAACCAGCAAATTCTCTTCACACATCAATAGTGATATATAAGCCTAAAACATCAAATTGGACTTTTGTTCACGAGTTGATTTTTTGGTTCGCAAACTATATAATTTATTAATTTTACTGAACTCTAAGGTGTACAAGTGTTCATGGATTTATTTTATTGGTTCGCGAACTATACAATTTAAAGGTGTTACTGAACACTTTGTAAATTTTCTCTTGTGTTCGTGAACGGATTTATTGGTTGCGGACGATGCACTTTTTGGTATGCTCCTGTATTTTTTTCATAATAGCTCTTGTTCAAAAATTGATTTTTGAGTTCGCGAACTAGGCACTTTTAAATATGTTCCTGGACAATCCAAACATCTAACGTACAAGAATTGATTTTATTTTTTCGCAAACTAGCATGTTTTCGTGTATTCCTGTAGATGACAAAATCTAGCATCTACCCAATATTGACAGCTGCACAGGTCATACGAGCTAGAGTGCTGAGAGAGAATCTAGGTCGAGGTCGGGTAGACGAGTCTTTAGTACGTGCAATACTCAGAGGACATCATACTCTCATAACCACGACCTGAAGACAGGGACTTAACCATGTGCACGATCTGAGTTACGGAACCCACGGTGAAGATAGAGACCGAAGACACAGCTAGAAGTTAAGACTAAGAGCCCACGACCTGGAGTAAGAATCAAATGCCAAGGAAAGCTACCCAGGTCGAGGAGATCATTTGAGAAGGAAGCAATGTTTGAGTGGATAATGACGTCATCTACAGATAGATTAAGGCGGTTTCCAATTAGGCATACTTCCTGCGTGATAGCTACTCTAGTATAAATAGCCAGGAAGGATATGCTTGTAAATCAAGCAAAATATATACAACTTTTACTATTCAATAAAAAATACATTTCAGTGATTCTCGCTCTTGATATTTCTGGACTGACAAAGAAGGTAATCATAATCCCCTAACCAGTTCTAATCGAAATAATCACATGTAATAGTACTGTATTTGATCAGAATTGGTGATCAACTAGACGAATCATCAGATAATAACTCTGTGTAGGTACTTATACGAAGTCTTTATGCATCTTCATTGGCGCTAGAAAAAGCTTTTAACATCTACATTATGCTTGAATTATGAAAAAGCATGATATATCGTAATCTTGATGTTTGGAAAACCCAAATTTGGGAGAAAATACGATTTTCTAAAAAAAAACTATATGTGCATGATTTCTTGATCTGAAAACGTAGATCTAAGCTATGTTATGCATAAGACACATTAATTTTAACCTTTTCATGATAATTAACATGAATCATCCTCATTATAGCCGTCTTAATAGGTCTGAGAATGATATGCATGAATCACATCTAATCTTACATTCTGATCATAATAATGCATTACTACTTTGATCTAATATGAATCTTGTTTATGATGGATGTTTTGAGCATTTTGATCTCCCTAGTATGCTATTTCACATTATCTTAGATTTATCATCTCACAATTGAAGGACATTAGCTAAGAATCATATAAATCTTCCTTGTTCTTATCTTTTTTTCATCAAGAAAGTGCAAAATGCATGATCTGAGTTAATCATCAAAAGATTCGGTTCATAGATGTCATAATTCATACAGATCTAGCTTTATCCTATCATTTTGATCTCGTTAAAGTAATAATATTCGCATGATTCTATTTACATGGCATTATAATCTTAAATAGGTGTGATCTCTGATATAAGAATGATTTTGGGAGAAAATCTATGAATTATTGTTCTCATGTTATTTCTTATCTACGTCTATAGAGCATTGTTGTTAGATACTCTTGCAAATACGTGATTTATGTTGAGCATAATAATTTATTATCGAAGGTCGAAACGAAAGTCACAGAAATTTGAGGTATTTTCTTACACCTAAAAGAAGAATAACATCTCTGAAAGATGAATATCTTCAAATCTGAAAATCAAGTCGTGAATTATTGATTTTCATCTAATTCACTTAACAGTTTGTTACAAATAATTATAGATCTAACTGTCAAACAATAAATCTGACTACCTTGTCCTAAAAGAATCTTCCAGATTTGGGTATAGAATAATAATTACCCCAAATCAAGAAAGATTTTTCTGGGTAAAAACTTTCACATTTGATTGTCACTCTGTGTAGTACAAACATATGACAAGCTTAACACCGAGAAGAGTATTACCTCCACGACCCGGAGTAACTTCCCCGGGTTGAACACCAACATATGAGGTGGTACCCCCAATGAAGACAATAGCTGAAGAATAGACAACAAATATCTCACCTAAGATATAGATAACACCAACATCTGAATGCGGAGACGATAATTCTATCGACCTCATGATGGGAAGCTCTAACTGCGTTGTATAATCCCGAGTTGAGAACAATTTCTTGAACCTTGTTACATTCCTCGTTCAACAGCCAACTTGACATTGTTTAATGTAGATTGCGGAGCTACAAAATTCTAGCGTCATGTTCAGGATTCTACAGAGTCAAAATACGTTTTTGAATACGTGTAATATGGTGTTTTGGGGTAAAAACTGATTCTGCTGTTTTTGGTAAATTTGGGTGTGTTGATGAGAAACGAATCCAAACCCCCAAACAAATGCACTGCACGGGAGTACTTTAGATTCGAGAGATAAATCTGTACAATCCTGGCCTAAACCAAGAAATGGTCGTTCCGGTCTTGCTTTGATCACAAAATGAAGGAGAAGGGTTGATCTTAGGGAGGGAAGCGAAGAAGGTGTTGAGATCAGAATGGTTAACTCTGAAGGTGTGGCTATTTTATGACTTGTATCAGAATATGGAACTGGCTTGCAGAATGTAAGCTATCAGTTCATTGATGATTTTCTGGATACTGTGTTGTTAACCAAAACTCTGTTGTTGGTTGAAATTGGCTGAAAACCTATTTATATCAATCATAGTTGCACGCACCCTGATCTCATAGGAACTGGGAATAGTTGAGTGATGGAGGAGTGGGATCGTGCCGGATGGTGAAAACCACGTCTCCAATATGATGGGAAGACTGGGTGGTTTCGTCCCACTACTCCTCTATCATCACTAACTGCCCGCCTTTCCTGACACTTTCTTGTAATAGGCGTGTTGCACGCCGCACGCTGTAGACCGCCAGACCAATACCCGATGAACATCCCCCAGTTTGTGACATGTTTGATGTCTCGAGTATTTTCGTGGAAAATATGCAGCAGGCTGCTGAATGGGTCTTTTTAACAAGACCTAGTAATTCTGACCAATCACGCGCAAGCTAGGTGGCGGGTGGTCATGTGTGAGTAGCTGCCAGGAGCTATCTATGTACATTAAAGATGTGGTGATCGATCCCTATAGGAGAATGGTGGCTGGTAGCCATTTTGACATCATATTGGTTGGAACAAATTAAATTTAAACCGGTTAAGTTGGCTAGCCAAGTTGGATGGCTGAGATGATTTGCAGAAGTTTGTGCTAATTCATGAAATTTTGTAATCAGAAAATTCAGATGTGAGACCCTTACTAAAACTGCTGTAGAATTCTCATACGAACTCGGATTTTGACGATCCGCCCCTCCATTCTTATCAGAAAAGAATTTCCTATCTTATCCCAAGGGAATATTTAGGTTTTGAGCTCGTTTAGGAGGTGAAAATAGCCCGACAGTGAAAACTCAGGAAGAATTCAGGAGGAATTCTTTCAGTTTTCAGCCATGACCTTGCTCGCCTTTTAAGATGTATCTTTTAGATCATTAATCCGATTGATGTGATTTTTTAGTATGTTATGATAGACATCCATACAAAACTTTTGGCATGTATCTCATACTAAAATTGTTTACCAAATGTTCCCAGTTGTTCGTCCAATCTTTGGGTGATCGTTTAAAAGCCATATGGGTAGGCCGCGGCGTGGACGATTGTTCCTTATAGAAGAGGGGTGGCCGTTGATCATGGCCACTACTCGTTATGGAAAATAGGGTGGCTGTTGATCATGGCCACAGCTCGTTGTGGAAAAGGGGGTGGCCGTTGATCATGGCCACAAATCGTTGTGGATAAGGGGGTGGCCGTTGATCATGGCCACAGCTCGTTGGCTGCCTAAAATAAGGGTTAGGCTGGCCGATTCGTAGCCTTAGCATCGCGCGTTCATGTCCCGCATAAAGCGGTAAAATAACAAGTAGCATAGTAGCGTAATGGCGCTACAATGGCGCACTTGCGCCTGCCAGTGGCATATTGGTGTTAGATCCAAATATGAGTCAACGATATTAGCTTCTAGTTGCTATATTAAACTTAATGCCTAGGTGGTATTATTTTACATGGGACGACATGGTGGTCCCGGCCAAATTAGGGTTTGGCATGTTGAAACCCTAAGTGGCGCGTGCGGCTATGTGGCCGCGGTATGGTGGCATGGTGGTGCTTGTCCGGTCGCGTATGGAAGCGGCCAAGCTTGATAAATCGACTGGCAAAAACGTACGGCCGTGATCGTTTTAAGACTGACATGGGCCGTCTATATTAGATTCCTTAAGGAATTAGGCGCGTCGGCCAACCAACTTCAAACTTTATTTAAAAGTGCGTGTGGCGCATTTAAAGCGATTTGATTGGTCGATGGGAAAGGGGGTCGGAAAGAAGTAACATGGAGCGTGGCCAGCCGGCCACAGGTGGCGCCTGCTAAAGCCAATCAGTCGGCCAAGTGGCGCGGCCACGCCTCCTTTTGCCGTTGCTCTAACTTTCCGCAGTTCCTCTTTATTTCTTATTTTGTGATTCTTGTAGGATCTTGCTCCTACTATCTCCATGATGGATCAATTGCCTAGCTTACCTAGGTTTGCTCTCGACCAATGGGATTCGAGATATTGCGCAGGGCGCCAAAAACCTAATTTTTGCAAATTGATTAGGTTAAAGGACTGAATTTTGCGGATTGCCGCAAAAATCACTAATTTAATGTTAAAGGGCAGCATAACTTTGTGTGCCTCTGATTGAGTACTTCCACACGCATCTCAATCCTGACACTTCTGGAGATTCATGCTACTCGGCTGAGAGCGAACATTAGTCATCATGTCATGTCAAAATCAAGAGTTCGGCTGGGAACATAACATGGAATGAATACCCGGCAGGCTCCGGCATTAGTGAGTAATGCAACTAGGAGCTTAAATACTCATTAGGCTCTATACTAGTGAAAAATTTATCTAGGATCTTGAGTTTCAATATAATATGAAGAGAGACATAGGCACTCATCAGATTCTGATATATTCTTCAAATTCCTTGCGGAATATAGACATATCAAGGTTTACTACTTCTGATACTAGGTCAGGTAGGCAGACTTTTATTGTTTTCTCCCTATACTAAAAACCACCATCAACATTAAGTCCCCTGCATAGCACGTAACAGTCACATTGTTGCGGGGTAAGCATTAAATGGTTACAGACGAAATTAAAATTGAAAAGATAAAGCAGGTAGATATTACCAGGAAAATTCTAATCGTCCTTCAGCAACGGGACCGCGCGGCCAGTGGTCTTCGTAGTAGCGTGTTGCTAGCTCGGCTATGGGGCATGAGTGCTATGGGCCCAGCCATCTATTCCCGTTCATGGAGCAAAAAGGAATCCTTCTTCTGGGAACTCTGTTCATATAAAAAGGGGTATCAACCCTCTTCCGTTTTTGTTGCTCGTCTAGCTTCGTGCTTTCGTCTGTAGCAGCCGGCTCCTCTTCGTCACTATTAGCAGCTCAATCACGAGCAAGCCAATCGTCGGCAGCAAGGTAAGTACATCTTGTTTTTTCTTTTTTTTGCAAGAATGAACTTTAGTTGTACGTATAACTTCCGCGGTTTTGAAATTTCATCAAATCCTGAGTGAACTCCATCGATCCTCTCCGGAATGTGTAATAAGGTTCTGTCTCCCAAAAAATGAGCATCCAACCTCTCCATTGGTTTCAAAATTTACCAAACTCCATTGCGCTCAATTGCAAGAGGCCTTGACTTTAAGTTGTTTGGTGTCTGGACTGCTGAGTCGCAATTAAAATGTTCTTTAAACTCCTGATCATTGACTGGCACGAAATTGTATTTATTCTGACTCTTTAGCTCATATGCCTATTCTTTCCTTTCTGATTGCGATGATGATATGCTTGGAAGGCTTGTATGGGAAAAATCTTCCAGAGCCGTTGAGTGAAGTAGACGAGCTGAGAGGCATTCCGTTGCCGACGTGCTGCTATCAAGTCTTCAAGGAATTCGTTCCAAGCGACATCCTTTGAATCATCTTCTGAATCTTGGATTGTTGTATGGAATGGGATACGATGAGCAGTCCCCGGTTACACTTTTGTTTGGTTACTAGAGCTGTACATTTTAAGACGGTTTGGGAATACAATGCGTTCTTGCAAGGAGTTGTATATGCGTGCTAGATTCGGCATGGCCAGATATGTGAAGATATCTCTGCGACGTACTTTTGGAGTCTTTGATGCATGAGTATGGCTTCATGTTGAGAAATTCCTGCGGCTCGTAAAGCTTTGACAGTGATGATACTAATATCAGCAATAACCTGGTTGAGGGACGTGAAGGCATCCTGTGCTGGCAGTCCCCAGGTGTAATTATCCTGAGCCTATTTTCTCCTGAAAGATGTATTTCCATTGCATTTGCTGGTAAAGTGATTGACGAACTGACGAAGATGGAAATCCTTTGGATTCGTCACTTGTTGATCAATGGGCGGGAGTCGCACTTGATAGATCTGTATTGTATCCAAACTTTTGGAATCCCATGCACCCCTTCCATAGAAAATTGGAAATCTAGAAACACTGAATCTGACTTTGTCGATGATGTGGTTGTTAATGCGCAGCTTCATGCAGTTCTTGGGTAGGAGGCACTGAGTTCTGAGTAGGTGATGTGGCAGGCATGATGCGGTTGGTATGTGTGTCTTGCTGAGGCGCGACTTTCCTCTTTGATTCTTCACCCACAACAACGCTTATGGATGGTTGAGCCAAATACTGCTTGTTGGTCACGCGCCTTCCAGACAAGGGGGTGATGATATCCTCACGCTACATCTTTGAGGAGTGGTGACCCTGTCACGATTTCTTGGTTGACCGTTTCTTCTGAGTTGAAGAGGTCCTTGACAGTGAAGGGATTCCGTGTTGAGCCTCAGTCCCCAAGTGTGGTTTACGTGATTCTGTCTTGTATGGTCGGTGGATTGACCATGATAAAGACATCACCATCTTGCATCCGTACTGGTGACTCTATTACTTCCTCCATGGAAAAATAAAATATGCAGAAGTTCTGATTACCTTTATCAGTAGTCGTTGTTGTTATGGTGAAGCTCTGGATGGTATCAACAAACGAGCAGCAATGGTTCTTGGCAGCAACCGTGATCAAAAGAGACTGCGTTTTCGTGGGAGCAAAACAGGTTGGCTGGAGCTTGGATGGCTACGGTCACGATCCTTGACAGGGAGGAGCGGTGACTATGGGCACAAATCTTGGCAGGGACGAATGGTGGCTACAGGCACGGCAGGGAGAGGCGTGGTAATGGTGGTCATGGGCTTTGGTAACCATGACTATGAATCTTGGATGAGCGAAGAAGCATAAGTAGTGGTAGCTACGTCCACGAGCTTTAGGCGAGCATAGGCGGTGATGCTAGCCACGACCATAAATATTAAAAGGATTTGATCAGCCGCTATGACCCAAAGGATGAGTTTCTTCCTTTCACATAACTTACATATGTGAGTTTTATTTCTCCTTCTAATATTTCCCCTCTTTTATTTTCGGTGAAGCAGCTCCTCCATTATTCCCTGCTTGCGGAAGCTCGTCTATTGTTGCTTGCCTGATACAACACGGTTGAGGGTTGCAAATATGTCTTGACGCTGCGCCTTGGAAAAATACAAAATCTCACATAAATGCTCCATCATGGACTGTACGGTTTTTGGACGGAGTCCCCATAAATCATGCAGCTCCTGACGGGAAGAGGATCTTTGTAAACTCCTTCAGTGCTTAATTGAAGTTCTCCTGCATCCACCTTCCTCTTGAAAATGCGCTTCAATTTATTGCAGTCACCGGTTGGGTGATTGACGAACTTATGGTAATGGCAATATTTGGGATTTTCCATTTCTTCCTCGGTTGGTGGACGTCTGAGAGGAGGTAGCTTGATAGCATCATCTTGAATCCATGCTTCTAGGAGTTCGATTACCTCTCCAATCGGAAACGGGAAGTTTATAGCAGCCTCTTGATGTGATTTTATGTTGTTGTAAAAAGTAATAAGTAGAGTTCGTTCAACTCGGACTTGTGAAGACTCGATTCTAGACTTATATTCCGATTAAAATAGCAAATAAACAAAGATGATATCAATATTACGAGAGACTGGGACTTAGGATTCCACCAAACTTCACAATCAATTGGTTCATACGATGATTCATAACAATACTAGCTCTTTTATAGACTCTATTCCTTTGCCAAAAGTAGATTTTATAAAGCATTAGATGTAAATCATAAGCATAATGCATCAAAAGTTCTTAGACTAAGCATACACTATCAAACAAAATCACAAATAATCAACGAAAATCATAAATCGATTGAAAAACAATGCAAAAGTCATAAGAATCAATTATAATTACCATCAATTGTGAAACATGACTTCCTCCGTCATCCCAGTGTTGGGGTTTAGCTCCTCATGGTAAAAACATGATCAAAAGATTGATTCATGGCTCAAAAAGTGTTTTTATTGAAGAGAAATAATAATACAGCGAATCTGCAACGCTTTATAGTCGTTACAGAAGTCACCGTTACAATTGAAGTGCTGTTTATAAACGATAACTGTGTTCTGCTGTTGAAGAACGATACTTCTTTGCGACTGTTCTGTGTGGGTTAATGTTCTTTGTGTTCTTCAGCAGCAGCAGCAGAAGAACCCGGTTTCCTGCACCTTTGATTTCTCGGCTCTGTGGTTTTCTAAACTTCCCCTAACTTTCGACACCCCTTCTATATGACCCAACCAATCTATTTATATCAAAAAGAGCGATTAAATCTCTCCAAAATCTTCCAAAATCTCTTCCTTTCTCTTCACGACAAAGTTGCGGCAATTTCTTGTTTTAGAATTTCTACGCGTTTCTGAGCTTTCCTTTTGATTCTAAACTCTTCCTTAGATAGATACCAATCTTTGGGAAGGTTTATAGCACTTTAATCTCTCTAAAATTTCCTAAAATCGGTCACACACGTGACTTTCCATATTTTGCTGTTGAGATAAAAATCCGTCGATTGAGCCCAGTTTAATTAATTTCAACACCCATATTAGATTCCTAAACCCATAAGGAGTCTATCCTATGAAAATAAGAGGTTTAGTCGACCTCAAACTCCTCCAAATCACTACCACCAAAACTGCCAGAAACATGTTTTATGTTTTGGTTTTGGTTTCCCGCCAAAAACAGAATTTGAACGTGAATGGGAAAGTTACCCCTTATCCAGTGGTCGCCCCTTATCCGTTGTTGGAGTCTGCATAACACTCATCCCTTGGGTTGCATTTATCAACTTTTCGAGCCAATTTCGCCGCAAAAGCTTATTTCTCCAAAAACACCTACAAAGAGATAAAATACCAAAATAAGTACAAAAATGGGTATTAACAATATACACAATAGAGATGAAAATAGACACATAAATGCGTCTATCACCTCTCCATTTTGCGTTGGTGCCGCATGTTTAGGTTGTTGATAGCCTTTCCCCAGATGCCTTCTCTTTCCACCCTCACTAGTGATTGGCTGGAGGCTGGATCTTTTATTGGAAGGACGCCTGCTTTCCTAAACATCTTTACGAGTTTCTTCATTCTGGGACGGTTCGGATCGGCTGGGTAAAGCAGCAGCGGATCTCTTAGCAGCTTCTGATGCAATATGGGAATTGATATTTTCCAAGAAGGACTCATATGATGAAATCACTTTTTCATTGCAAGGACTCTGATGAGAACGTGATAAATCCCACGAGTCTTCTTTCTGAGTTTGAGAAAACATCTCTTGATCTTCATGAGCAGACAAGTTAGGTTCGTGGCTACCTTTCCATTCAAAGTGACCATAGGCTTCATCTTCCCCACCAAGAATAGGAATATGAATCTTGGAAGAAGGACTACTACCATCAGTATTGATCCAAAATGAATTGTCGATAGCGTTTCCTCCAGAATGAATACGTGTTGGTTCCTTTGATAGTTGATCCGTGAGGACTTTCAAAAGCGTAAATACTTCTTCATGCGTCTTGACAATAGTAGCTTGATTCTTGACAATATCATTCAGGATTTTCATCAAATCGTGAATAGTTGTTAAATATGGAGACTCTATAGCCTCGACAAGGGTTTTGAATGAAAGTACGGATTCAGGAATAACATGTGAAGTATTGTCAGTGCTAGGAGAAGTAAAATTGGGATTGGGGGTTTTTGAACCATTCCTAAGATCAACCATCTTGAAAAATTTAGGAAATTTAAAATGGTATTGGGAAAATGATTTTTGCAACCGAGAGATTAATCTCCCACTGTGGTCGCCAGTTGTTTTGGGGTAAAAACTGATTCGGCTGTTTTTGGTAAATTTGGGTGTGTTGATGAGAAACGAATCCAAACCCCCAAACAAATGCACTGCAGGGGAGTACTTTAGATTTGAGAGATCAATCTGTACAATCCTGGCCTAAACCAAGAAATGTCCGTTCCAGTCTTGCTTCGGTCACAAAATGAAGGAGAAGGGTTGATCTTAGGGAAGGAAGCGAATAAGGTGTTGAGATCAGAATGGTTAACTATGAAGGTGTGGCTATTTTATGACTTGTATCAGAATTTGGAACTGGCTTGCAGAATGTAAGCTATCAGTTCTTTGATGATTTTCTGGATACTGTGTTGTTAACCAAAACTCTGTTGTTGGTTGAAATTGGTTGAAAACCTATTTATATCAATCAAAGTTGCACACACCCTGATTTCATAGGAACTGGGAATAGTTGAGTGATGAAGGAGTGGGATCGTGCAAGATGGTGAAAACCACGTCTCCACTATGAGGGGAAGACTGGGTGGTTTCGTCCCACTACTTCTCTATCATCACTAACTGCCCGCCTTTCCTGACACTTTCTTGTAATAGGCGTGTTGCACGCCGCACGCTGTAGACCGCCAGATCAATACCCTGATGAACATCCCCCAGTTTATGACATGTTTGATGTCTCAAGTATTTTCATGGAAAATATGTAACAGGCTGCTGAATGGGTCTTGTTTACAAGACCTAGTTATTCTGACCAATCACGCGCAAGCTAGGTGGCGGGTGGTCATGTGTGAGTTGCTGTCAGGAGCTATCTATGAACATTAAAGATGTGGTGATCGGTCCTTATAGGAGAATGGTGTCTGGTAGCCATTTTGACATCCTATTGGTTGGCCCAAATTAAATCTTAACCGGTTAAGTTGGCTAGCCAAGTTGGATGGCTGAGATGATTTGCATAATTTTGTGCTAATTCATAAAATTTTGTAATCAGAAAATTCAGATGTGAGACCCTCACTAAAACTGCTGTAGAATTCTCATACGAACTCGTATTTTGACGATCCGCCCTCCATTCTTATCAGAAAAGAATTTCCTATCTTCTCACAAGGGAATATTTAGGTTTTGAGCTCGTTTAGGAGGTGAAAACATCCCGACAGTGAAAACTCAGGAAGAATTCAGGAGGAATTCTGTCAGTTTTCAGCCATGACCTAGCTCGCCTTTTAAGATGTATCTTTTAGCTCGTTAATCAGATTGATGTGATTTTTTAGTATGTTATGATAGACATCCATACAAAACTTTTGGCATGTAGGTCATACTAAAATTGTTTACCAAATGCTCCCAGTTGTTCGTCCAATCTTTGGGTGATCATTTAAAATCCATATGGGTAGGCCGCGGCGTGGACGATTGTTCCTTATAGAAGAGGGGTGGCCGTTGATCATGGCCAAAGCTCGTTATGGAAAAGAGGGTGGCTGTTGATCATGGCCACAGCTCGTTGTGGAAAAGGGGGTGGCCGTTGATCATGGCCACAGCTCGTTGGCTGCCTAAAATAAGGGTTAAGCCGGCCGATTCGTAGCCTTAGCATCGCGCGTTCATGGCCCGCATAAAGCGGTAAAAATAACAAGTAGCATAGTAGCGTAACGGCGCTACAATGGCGCACTGGCGCCTGCCAGTGGCATATTGGTGTTAGATCCAAATATGAATCCACGATATTGGCTTCTAGTTGCTGTATCAAACTTAATGCCTAGGTGGTATTATTATTTTAAATGGGACGGCATAGTGGTCCCGGCCAAATTAGGGTTTGGCATGTCGAAACCCTAAGTGGCGCGTGCGGCTATGTGGCCGCGGTATGGTGGCATGGTGGATCTTGTCCGGTCGCGTTAGGAAGCGGCCAAGCTTGATAAATCGACTGGAAAAAACGTACGGCCGTGATCGTTTTAAGACTGACATGGGCCGTCTATATTAGATTCCTTAAGGAATTAGGCGCGTCGGCCAACCAACTTCCAATTTTATTTAAAAGTGCGTGTGGCGCATTTAAAGCGATTTTATTGGTAGATGGGAAAGGGGGCCGGCAAGAAGTAACATGGAGCGTGGCCAGCCGGCCACAGGTGGCGCCTGCTAAAGCCAATCAGTCGGCCAAGTGGCGTGGCCACGCCTCCTTTTTCCGCTGCTCTTACTTGCCACAGTTCCTCTTTATTTCTTGTTTTTCTGATTTTTGTAGGATCTTGCTCCTACTAGCTCCATGATGGATCAATTGCCTAGCTTACCTAGGTTTGGTCTCGACCAATGGGATTCGAGATATTGCGCAGGGCGCCAAAAATCTAATATTTGCAAATTGATTAGGTTAGAGAACTGAATTTTGCGGGTTGCCGCAAAAATCACTAATTTAATGTTAAAGGGCAGCATAACTTCGCGTGCCTCTGATTAAGTACTTCCACCTGCATCTCAATCCTTACACTTCAGGTGATTCATGCTACTCAGCTGAGAGCGAACATTAGTCATTATGTCATGTCAAAATCAAGAGTTCGGCTGGGAACATAGCATGGAATGAATAATCGGCAGGCTCCGGCATTAGTGAGTAATGCAACTAGGAGCTTAAATACTCATTAGGTTCTATACTGGTGAACAATTCATCTAGGAGCTTGAGTTTCAATATAATATGAAGAGAGACATAGGCACTCATCAGATTCTTATATATTCTTAAAATTCCTTGCGGAATATAGACATATCAAGGTCTACTACTTCTGATGCAGGGTCAGGTAGGCAGACTTTTACATTTTTCGCCCTATACTAAAAACCACCATCAACATATGGCTACACAAAATTTACCAAAAACTACAACATCGCTATTGCCCGGTGACGCCAAGGCAGCGATGTGGTCAGCATATCCAAATAGAACTTCACCATCACTTACCTCTTCAAGTGGCAGCAATTGGTTTAAAGGGTTTTTATTAGTCTTTTTCTTCGACCCCTTCTACTGAATGTGGTTCCTCAACATCTTCCTCATCAACTTGGTCATCAAAATTATCTGACTGTTGTTCCTCCATAACAACATATGTTCTACCAACATTAGGCCGTGAAGGTTCTACGTCATTGGGTGAAACGAAATGTTGTGCAATTGATTCCATGACAGCAACTGCTTCCTCATTTAAAACAATTTCTTCCAACGGATTTGTAGTTTTAGCACCAACTACTTCGGTTATAATCCCCTGCTCATTCTTTTTGAAAATGGAATCAAATGTTTGGTTTTTGGTAATGGGTAGCTTCATAAATATAACATAACTGACATAAAAAGTGGCAGTTAATTGGTTACCACTGTGCGAGTGGGGATGTTAGGGGATCGAAACGATTTCGTCTCTTCAGATTCTGGTACTTTCAAGTTGAAAGCACAAAAAATATCCATTTTATATTAAACAAATATATATATTCGATTGTTGTAGAACAAATCATGGCCAAAATATAGGCGCGCGGCCAATGCCCTGAACTATCCATGACCGCCATTAACCAAACTATAAAGAAATTTTACAAAATTACTCAACTCAAAGCAGAAATTAAAAAGACGATAGAAAATCACTTGGGATTTCGTGGTGGTGCCATTTATTCCTTTTCTCTTTATCTACTTGCCAGAAAAGGTGTGTCTCTTAATCTTTTTTCGGACCCGCTACAAAACCAGGATAAAGTAGTACGTCGATTATCAATCTGGTTCGTCTTTTTCCATGATTTTAATAAGAAATAGAAAGATGGTTCGGATTATCTTCGACCGACAACCTTCTTCGAATTTGACCAAAGATTTACTTCTCGTCTGGCATAGTCTCTTGGGAAAATTAGGCGCAGGCCCAAAAAAAATAATATTCTTATTGTTAGGCCCAAGATTACTTTTAGTTTCCGTGACACTCATAATTATATGAAATTTTTAAAAATGTCTGCATACCGGGTTATGCATCCTAATTTTTCAGGGGTATAATAGGCAAGCAAACTAGAATATAACATATCTAAAAAACCGTGCCTTGGAATTTTACAAATTCTATCGTTGGAAATCTTTTTAAGAGAGCTACACAACGAGTACAAACAACAATATCAAATTTTTGTTTTTCACGAAAAAATCGGAGGTGATCATCATTTTAGGCAAATTTTTTAAAAACTTAATACATAACCATTATGCAGCCACCAAAAAAATATGCATAACACATTATGCAACCATATTTTGGTTCATGCATTTACTAATTTAGTTATGCAACCACTAAAACGATATACACGCCTAAAAAAATATCACGAAAAACAAAAGACGCATAACGAATTATGCAATAATTTCCTCGACTACATAACAAGTTATGCATCCATTGTTTTGGTTAATTTCAGTGCTTATAAAAAAAGTTGATGCATAATGCGTTATGCAGCCATATTTTTGGATGCATATCAAGTTATGCATTAATTTTTTTTTATTTCAGTGCTTACAAAAGAGTGGTTGCATAATGCTTTATGCATCCATTTTCACGAATGCATAACATGTTATGCAGATATTATCGTAGGTGCATGACAAGTTGTGCAGTCTTTTTTTTGTTGGTTTCAATATTAACAAAAAAGTTGTTGCATAACGTGTTACGCAACCATTTGCTGGACTACATAACAAGTTATGCAACAACTTTTGTAGATGCATAACAGGTTATGCAAACATTTTCATAGCTACATAACAAATTATTCAACCATTATGACCAGCACGTTGTACATCCGTAGCTTCCCAACCAACAACACTAACTCCTCAAACTCAGCTTATCCAACCATTATCCTCTATCCGTAGCTTCCCAATCCACTACTACCAGTTGGATTACGAGAAGTTATGGGCTAAGCATCCTCCAACATTATCCAGCTTACCCAGCTTGGGTTAGCTACATCCGTGTTGATGGTGGATTTTCGACAAAGGTCAAAATCGTAAAATCATGACACTGCATGTTTCTGACCCGGCTTCAGGAGCGCATGTGATGATTCATATTTTACGATCCATGAACCGTTTCACGATCTCTGATCGAGTTCCTATCAGAGCCATGATGAATATGTTTCTCGAAAGGCCTCCCACTATTTGAGCGTTCGATGCTACGCATTTCATCGTGCCCTCTATGTAGAATAATAAAATCGGGCGGTCCTCTGGACATAATTGTTTGTCAGAGGGCTTAACGCCTTCAGGACATCGGCGATACTCGTTGTTCCCTGACTATGTAGAGAGATCGTGTATAGATTCAGGCGGCTCTCTAGACATAATGGTTTGTTAGAGGGCTAAACGCCTTCAGGACGTCGACGCTGTACGTTGTTCCCTGACTATGCACCTTTCAGAATGAGTATGATACTTCAACCATCTCATATCTCGATTAAGCAGTTGTAGACTTACTTGTTGCTTTCCCTGGAGAAGACATCACAATGCTGCATGAAGAAGTGCCCGGTGAGTTTCCAGAGATCTCAATCATCCAGGAAGAAACATGGCTCCTATATTTTGATGGATCCGCCACTCCGAGAAATGATACTGGTGGAGCAGGCGTGTTACTAGTATCTCCATCCGGTGAAGTCTTCTCACATTCATTCAAGCTGGATTTCCGCTGCACCAACAATTCGGCAGAATATGAAGCTTTCCTCCTAGGGTTGTCCTTGGCCAAGCAAGCAGGGGCAATGCACCTGGAGATAAGAGGAGACTCAAAGTTGTTGGTCAATCAAATGAATGGCGTGTACTCTCTCAAAGAAATAACACTCGCTCTATTCAGGGCCGAAGCACAAAGACTATTAACTCATTTATCTGATGCAATAATTGTTCATACTGGCCGTACCAACAACAGACATGCTGACTGTCTAGCGATTCTTGCGTCCAAACTACAGTTTGAGGGGTCAGAGAAATCCATCACTGTGCAAAGTCATTATGTATCATCAACCTGGCTTACTCAAGTTGAGGATACTCAAGCGAGCGACAGGCGGGCACCCATCATTCATGAGTTGAGCAGTTCTCTTACAGAAGGGAAAATCAGTCTCAAGGAGTTGAAGAACTTTTTCCTGCTGCATGGAGCATTGTATTATCGCAATCCTGACGGATCCTTGTCACGATGCCTTGGAGACGAGGAAGCGAGCGAGCAACTCAAACGCGTACATGAGGAAATATGCGGACAAACCCTAGTGGTTACACTTTACAGAAGACTTCAAAGACTCGGGTACTATTGGCCTTCCATGGAGGATCAGTCGAGAATGTTGCAAGGGTCCTGTCCAAATTGTCAGACACCACCTCATCATCTGGAAGTTCTAACAATCCACCACACTGGGGACTAGAGAGAACCTTACATAAAATATTTTCATGACAATGATCTACCATCAGAAAAGAAAGCGGCGATCAAACTCACCCTGAAGGACAAACGGTTTGTCTACCTGGAAGGAATTTTATATCGCAAAAGCTTTGGTGGGAACCTTCTGAGATGCTTGGCCGGGCATGAAATTCCCACAATCTTGAAAGAGATGCACGAAGGTGAACACCAAGGAAAGAAGAAATTATTTCTCCAAATTCATGAGAAATATTATTGGCCGACCATGGAAGACGATGTGGCTGCCTATGTTCAGAGATGTCATCAATGCCAAGTTCATGGTAACCTCATTCACACTCCTTGTCTTCCATTACATTCCGTAAGCAGTCCATGGCCCTTCTACAGTTGGGGACTGGATATCATCGGAAAAATCAATCCAGCGTCTTCGAAGCAGCATGGATACATCATCACAGCAACTGAGTATTTCACCAAATGGGTTGAAGTTATTCCTCTTCGAAGCACCACTGGAGTCACGATTGCAGCCTTCATCAAGGAATACATCATATGTAGATTCGGCGTTCCTAAGCATATCATCATGGATAATGGAACTCCTTTCTCCAATAGACATGTTGCAGAATTGCTTGAGGAATATGGAAGCAAACAGATTTTCTCCACACCATACTATCCTCAAGGAAACGGACAAGCGGAGAGCACCAACAAAACCTTGATCCGGATTCTTAGAACAATTCATGACAATCCACGAACGTGGCATGAAGAATTGCCCATGGCTTTATGGGCCTACCGCACCGCACCAAGAAGCTCAATTGGGACTTCACCGTATTATCTCGTCTATGGCGTTGATGCTATTCTCCCAGCTGAGATCAAGATTCCCTCTGCAAGAATCGCAGCGGCCAGTGGAATGCAGTGGGATGAGGCTGAAGTGTCTAATTCAAGAATTGCTGAATTGGACATGCTCGATTCAAGAAGGGCCAAAGTAGAAAAATATGTGGAAACTTACAAACAAAGGATTTCCAAGGCATACAATACAATGGTAAGACCTCGAACATTTCAAGTAGGAGATTTGGTTTTGAAAACAGCAAAGCATATTCAACAAGACATGTCCGCTCCCAAGTTCTCTCCGAAATGGGAAGGGCCTTATGTAATCATCAAGGCAGTATCCAACGGATATTACAAAATCTTAGCTGTTAATGGAGGAGTGGAAGGAAACATCATCAATGGCAAGCGACTCAAGGCATATTATGCTTGAACGATCAGTAAACAATTATGTGTTAAATTTCAAAATGTAATTTATATTCCTTCAAAGAGTATGCAATATGCTTGTTCGTTCGAAATTCAAAAAATTCACGAATCTCACAAAATTCTTCCAATCATCTACTTTATTCAAAAACAAGTCTCAATCTTACAAAAAATCTTTTAAACGCTCACTCAGAGCAAATCATCCAACAAAAAATAATTTTTACTGAAAGCCATTTCAAGCCTTTTTTGAAAATTTCCAGTCTTCACTTTCAAGTCCTGGACAGCTTTCACAACTCTTGCTGATTCCAGCGCGAGGGATTTTTCCTCTTCCATGACAGCGGTCGTAGCAGAAATCACATTAGCAGCAGCTGCCGCTCTATCAATCTTGATGACATCGAGACGACGACGGAGCCAGCCTATGTTGAATCTCAAGGTCTCACAGTTTGAGATCATATCATCCCATCTATGCAACTCTTGGTTTTTGACATCTCGCAGATTTGTCCTGTTCATCTCATCAATAATAGGCAACAAACCGGCGATAGTAGTCAACAAGGTTGGCAGAAAACCTCTCCATACTTCAGTAGTAGCAATGTGCCCGTACCTCCTTCAGATCTTGGTGTAAAGGGATGCATAACACTAGGGAACGATGAAACCACCAACTAGATGATTGTCTGGGAAGGCGTTGACCATGGGAGTATCGAATGGAAGCCCGGCCGCTGAGTACTCATGAACAGAAACCCTGGAATCAACATCTACAGAGTTGGTTGAGTTTTCGTCAGCACGGTTGTCAACATCATCATCGGCCGCAACCACAGACTTTCCATTCTTTCTCTTCCTAGCATCGACAACGACATGAACATCAACCTGCGACGACAGAATGTTCAATTTCAGTAAAATTGGATAAATGCTCGATCAAATGAAATCTTCAGTCAGAGACTCACGGATGTTCCAGCTGTAACACGAGCAGACCCATAGAGAGAAGGAGCCTTAACAGTCCGCTTAGGCCTTAAACTGTAAGAGGAAGAAGAAAGTTGATTCCCATGATTGCCCTGTAACAAATCATTTTATTCGATCAATCATTATGGGTACACGAAAATAAAAGAAAGTGTGCAACCTACCGAGATGGACGCCCCAACCACATGCTTTGCCAGAGATCTGTTTTGAGAAGAAGCACTGCTGCCATACATGGTGATAATGAGAGGTATGACCGTGATCAAAATTTCTTCTGATAATATACAGGAGCAGAAGAAGATGTGTTGTATAAATAGAAAACTCTAATTTTTGAAAGTCAAAACACAAGACGGTGGATACTTATCTTCTACAAATGGTCAAATCAGTTGCGATTTATACTGAGACTCTAGATCTCAAACTAGATTGCGTTGGTGATGTGGAAGAAGAGCGACAATACTGGGGACTGGGGACTGACGGTTCAACCGAGCGCAGTCAATATTTTGACGGGAATTGATGATCTGTGCAAATCATGATTCCTTAGTTTACTCGTGCAGTCATACTTCAGAAGACTGTGGTTAGTTTTCACACGCGTGGGCATGGGTCCATTGAAAGTGTGAGAAGGATTGGGCGAGAAGAGGTAATAAGAGATTATTATTCAAAAAGTAATTTCTAATCCAACATCTCTACAGTCAAATTACTTAAATAATCAGAATAATACATACTTCAACAAAAATAAATGGTCTCAGAAAGATTTGCAAGCAAGTTTAATCATCGGATTCAGATGTGTCAGACTCATCGCTGTCTGTGCAATCGTCATCTTCTGTAGAGTCTCCATCAGACTCCTCTTCAGAGCTATTTTCAGAATCAAGAACTTCTTCATCATCTCCAGGGTCGTTGTACATTGCATCCAAGTAGTCATCTTCTTCACATTCAACTTTAAAATCAGCTCTAGCCAACCGCTCAACCCTTATACTAGGCGGGTGTGGCTTAACTTTGCGTCTGATAGGATCCCAAAGCAGATTCAATTTCCTCGGCATCTGAATCCGATGCTACACCATCGGCACGAGATCGAGTTTCATCCTCAGCTGCTAGCCTCTTTTGCTGAAGTCGACGCCTCTTTTGCTGATAAGTGGCCAACTTCTCATCCTCGATTTCTCTCTTCAGAAATCCATCACGAACAACTTTCAGATGATCGAGAGGCATGCTATCTATTATGTCCTTAGCATCCTTTAGTGATCGATTCATTTTGGCACGTGCTTCTGCTGCAGAAATCTTCATCCCTGGCCTAGGAATCTTGGAATCCTCCTCAGAAGAACTAGAAGAATGGTCACTACTGCTGGGAGTCACCATTATCTGAAGCCAGAAACATAAAGTCACAGATGTGCCAATATTAAATTTGCAACAAAATGGTAATTCTCAACTCTTACCTATTTACGGTTTCACTAGTTGTAGTGATAATAGAGTAAAACTTCGAAAATCTTGCTCACTCCTTCAAACCTGCAAGGACGAGCAACATCCGTCAGTTAAAGTTAACACTTGGCTCTTCACGAAACTTTGAATAATTCTCATAATTTTCATCGTGTGAGCAATTTTGTTTTGCTCAAATGAGCATTTATCTATGAAACGAGGGTCTTTTCTATCTTTGTAAAGGTCCACATATTCCAAATAAATTTTGAAAGTTCACAAATAAAATTTTGTCATGAGACGCAGGTCTACTTCAAAAATCTCTCTAATATTAGAGATTATTGTTTATTACTTTAACTTCGAGAACGTACGTTCTTAAAAGTATTTGTGTGAAAGTTTACACTTTGAAAATAAATTTTTTGATTTCCATGGAACTTCATAAACAAAAACTGCAATTAGATCATATTTAATCAAATAAAATACATACATATCGGATTATTGTTCGTTTCCTAAACCGACGGACGGACGTACGTCTGTTTTCTAAAACAAATTTTCATAAAACCTACGCATGCATGCATACATGGAATTTTGTTTTGAACAACTAACATCACAGTAAAAATAAATAAATAAATCGTACCTGGTCGGTGCCGTCCGGAAGTTGATCAGCCGGTGATCGCCGTCGGTGACTTTTCCGGACGAAAATTTTCTCCTCCTCATCAGGTTGCTCGGACGTGAGATCAAGGGGAAGGTGGTCGGTAGTTCAATTTTTTTTAGGGTCTCTTCCCTTTTATATCAAATTTATTTCCAAAACCTAATAAAACATGGATTTTATTTTATTTTATTTTTTGGGCTCGGTCCCATAAATATTAAACCGACCAAAACTAGATGTCCGACCATCCAAATCAGCAGTGCCCCATCTCTCCGTGCTCACGGGATGACGCTCTATCATACTATCAGGGTCCTTATGTAAGTATTTGATCGTACATGACACCATTTGAGCAAATAGAGGATTCTGAAAATACCTTTGTACGACCGAGTTTAACTGCTTATCTCGTCAACTAGAAAATCACCATTTAATGCTTACTGTGGAACATGACTGTCCCTCACTAAGCAGGGGACTTAATGTTGATGGTGGATTTTTGACAAAGGTCAAAATCGTAAAATCATGATACTGCATGTTTCTGACCCGACTTCAGGAGCGCATGTGACGATTCATATTTTACGATCCGTGAACCGTTTCACGATCTATGATCGAGTTCCTCTCAGAGCCATGATGAATATGTTTCTCGAAAGGCCTCCCACTAGCTGAGCGTTCGATGCTACGCATTTCATCGTGCCCTCTATGTAGAATAATAGAATTGGGCGGTCCTCTGGACATAATTGTTTGTCAGAGGGCTTAACGCCTTCAGGACGTCGGCGATACTCGATGTTCCCTGACTACATAGAGAGACCCCACTCTACATAGAAGAACGATTGGGCGGTTCTCTGGACATAATTGTTTGTCAGAGGGCTTAACGCCTTCAGGACGTCGGTGATACTCGTTGTTCCTTGACTATGTAGAGAGACCGTATATAGATTCAGGCGGCTCTCTAGACATAATGGTTTGTTAGAGGGATAAACGCCTTCAGGACGTCGATGCTGCACGTTGTTCCCTGACTATGCACCTTTCAGAACGAGTATGATGCTTCAACTATCTCATATATCGATTCTACAATAGATTAATTCTATCGTGACATTCACTGACTGAATTCCTTGAAAATAATCTATTTTATCTCATTACTCTGTTCCATGGCCATCCCTGGCTGATTCCATGGATTAGTAATAGATAACCGTCTTATCTCATTACCCCGTTCCTTGGATCCCCGGCTGGATTCATGGATTAGTAATAGATACTCAATTCGTTTTTATTACTCCGTTTCATGAATCATTCACCGCTGAATTTCATGAATTAGTAATAATTACTCAACAATCGGGCATCTGGACTATCACCGAGCAAGCCCCAAGAAAATGGTGCAAGTGTACTCAACGACGATTCACAAATGAGCACCCAAATGCACTAACGAGCATTTGAAAGAATGGACAAACGAGGAATCCTACACAAAATAGGAGAGAGAAAATAATAATAAAAGAGGCGCCTAGGGACCGGGCCCACCGGCGGGCCGGTCACGCCGCTGTGGCTGGTCCCCCACGCCTCCTCCTACATTTTTTCTTATTTTATTATTTTTTCATGAACTCATGAAGACTCCTTCATTCGAGCAACTTTCCTTGTTTGAGCAAAACTTACGGTTTCTCCATATTTTCACGGTTTCATGAAAAATAATAAAAATAGGGAAGGTGTCGTGGGACTGGGCTACCTAGCCGGCCGGCCATTCCCTAGCCGTCGGTCCCACACTTTGCAATCCCTTATTTTCATAATTATTATTTCCCTCATCTCATGAAACTCCTCCATTTGAGCAAAAATCATGGTTTCTTCATATTTTCTCAAATATTGCTCAAACCATGAAAAAGCCAAAAAGTCAAACGATCAACCGACTAGGCTACTCACGAAAAATATTAAAATATTATTATTTTAATATTCTTAAAATTTTGATCGAACGAGCAAAGTTCTACTTGCTCATTCGAGCAAAATCAAGAATTTCAGTCAAGATCAAACTCTTCTGAAAATCCAAAATATTGCTCAAACGCACATCAAAAAATGCCAAAACTCTCAGGATTGAGAAACGGACATTATGGTGACACGGGCATGCTTCCTTGACCGACCAAGGCCATCCCTAAGGCTCGCAAGGAGCCGGTGCCACACATCTTCATAATTTTGACCTAATTTGCTCAATTGCTCATATTGGGTCCAAACTCTTTTCAACCAACTTGGAATTTGCTCAAACAGCCAATAGCTGGTCCCACGACCACCAAGGGCCGGTCTCATGCCCTCTTGGTCAGTCCCTCACTTCTCCATAATTAGGTTTTATCACATAACGCTCGCACGAGCATTATTCTAATAAATGATCAACACCAGCGTTTGATCATTCTTTCACCAACCGGTCAACTAAAGACCCTGGTGCACGCTCACTCGAGCACTTGGGCACCACATGGTCGTCCATCATCCCATGTGGTTGGCCTCTCTTCACTCAGTGACCTATTTTCAGCGATTCATCAATTGACAAACAATTGATCAAAATTAGGGTTTCGAACAAACGCTCCACAAATCATCATTCTGAGCAAGTTCAAACACTAATAATTTTATGTTGATCCAGTAATTGACATCCAGATTAATTATATAATATTTGGTAGACTACTAATATTTTATTGGGTCACATTACCAGTAATTTATCGAATTGAGCAATACTTGCTCAGTTGCTCGAATATTGATTAATCTATCAATATTCAGTAATTTATTAATATTCATTAATTCGTCGAATCGAGCAATACTTGCTCAGTTTCTCGAATATTGATCCAACTATCAATATCAATATTCAGTAATTCGACGAATTGAGCAATACTTGCTCAGTTGCTCGAATATTGATCCAACTATCAATATTCAGTAATTCGTCGAATCGAGCAATACTTGCTCGAATTTACAATATTTTCTCAGACGAGCAATATCAACATAAGAACTGTTCGTCTCAATCATGAATCACTGAGCATTAGTCACTCATGCTCAATTCAACAAAACTTAGACTCACTGTCTAATAAGTCAACGACTGACTAATCAAATACACGTCTGCTTTGCAGACTCCACGTTCGTGAGACATCAATCACGTCACATGGGGGATATCAGTTAGGGTTTTGGTCTGGCGACCTACAACATATGTGTTTATCCACGATGAGAAACATGAGTAAGTCGTGCAAGCGGTTGAAGGAGTTAGCAAAGTAGTGGATGGACGATCAACCAAGTCCCTGCACGATATGGAATTGATTTTACCATGATCTCCCACTTTCCCACTCTTTCACTAAAGAAACCGTCACACTTACTTGGATCAAGGTGTTTGCTATTCTGACAATATAAATAAGTTCTGAATCGATGACTAAAGACAACATTGGTCTACACAACAATTCTCTCGATTGAAACTTATTTGAAGAACTCTACAGTTCATCATTTGCAGAAACCTACAACACATCCACAATCCTTGATCATCATTGATCCTACAATTCTCAACTTCCCTCCTACAGATCAACCCATCTCCCTCTTTATGACCGAATTGACTCTGGAACGACCATTGACTTGGTTTAGGCCGGAGTCCTACAGATTGATCTCTCGAACTCAAAGCACTCCCGTGCAGTGCATCTGTGTGAGGTTAGGCAGTTTGCTCGGTTGAGGAGTCTCGCCCGATCAGTCGTCTCTTCACTTTCCTAAAAAACCAGCAAATCGTTTTCCCCCATCTATAATCCAGGCCCTCGACTCCTATGTGAGTTACATGTTGTACGTCTGGTCTGTCGGACATCCTATTTGCTTCTCTTCTTCCTCCTCTTCCTCATTATCATTTTCTTCAAATAGAAGAAAGAAAACAAAATAACAATAATGAAAATAATCTACAGGAAAATGAAAAACTACCGAGCCTATCAAGATGGGATCAGAAGGAGCACTTTCTTTTTGAAAATCAACTTACCAGAGATCTCCGAAATGTATCTTAAGCCTTTTAAGATTCCTTTCATTTTAATTCGTTCTACTCATTCACTAGGTTGTCCGGCAAAAATATTTCCCATCCACAAAGCAGCGTCCATGAGGAAGAGCATGTTGTCAGTTCGGTGAGCTCATCATGCTTTCATGTTGATCACATATCGAAACAAAAATAAATATTATAGTATTGATTCTTAAATCATTTTTTCCTGAAATAAATCTTTCTCGTCAATCTAAAGCTCTAGTCAAAACCATAATAAATTGATTTCTTGCCCAAAACTTGATCGATTGTAGAGCTCATTCTCCAAAAAAGAAAACAAATCTAAGAAGCCTAAAAAACCTTAAATTTGATCTCTCCTTAAACCTAGAAATTTCAACTGAAAAATTGAAACTCTAAACAAAAATTATACAATATGGGAAACAAATTTGAAACGATGAAACGAAAAAAAGAGAACGATGAAAGATCTCAATCTCTCAATTGCAGATCTCAAATATCTAATCTCTCTCACGGAAGGAAGAATACGTTAGGAAAAGAAATCTCCGACAAAACTTAATTTAAGAAAATATGGGTCTCACGATAATTATTTCCCCATATATGGGTGCGCCCGTGATATTTTACGACTGTGGGTTGAGGGTGAAGAAAAATGGAAAAATGGGTGTGGTGGTAGTTCTCACTAGTCTCTTTCTTAATAGACTCTGGGCCGTAACCACGACGGTGAACTAGTAGGCCTAAATATTAAGCCCGCTATTAGGAAAATCCTTAATAAATAAAAGTACGCGAACTTATCAAGAAGGGTTAGAAAACCAGTGAGTGATGAAACTTGGAACCAGCTGAACCTCCTCTTTCTTGTCTCTCAAAATCTCTCTTTCTTTTCGTCCAAGTTTTTCCCATTTCATCAGTCATCATATACACTCTACCCCCCTCCTCTCTCCCCTCTTCCTCTATTCAACACAGAGGAGGAAGAAATATGGAGAGAGCAATTTTACTCAGAACATTATCATGTTCTTCTTCAATTAGTGGCTCCAGACTTTTCTTCTTTCGTTCATTCCAAAATCTTACAAGAAGAAGAAATCCCTCTTCTACAATATTTTCTCATAAACAACAACAAAATGGGTTCTTTTCAAAGACCAGAAATTCATCTTCTTCTTCTCCAAATAGATGGATTTCAACTGCATCTTCTCCTTCTTTAATATCACCACTGCAAAGAAGAAGCTTCTCTTCGTTTTCTCCTTTAGCTGCTGTTCCCCAGAATGTTTCCTCGTCAGGTACTTATTATTACTCTTTTACTTGTTTTGATTCTTAATTTTGTTATTGCCAGTTTTGAGTAAGACCTAAAAATCTATGTTTTTTTTACTTTTCTAGGATTAGTTCAGAGTGATGTAGCTGAGAAACTGGGTTTTGAGATAGTTTCTGAACAAGAAATTGATGAGTGCAAATCAAAAGCTATACTTTACAAGCATAAAAAAACTGGAGCTGAAATCATGTCTGTAGCTAATGATGATGAGAATAAGGTTTTCGGCATCGTTTTCCGTACTCCTCCGTAAGTTCATTACTCATAATAACTTAAGATTGATGAATTCTTCATTTGGTTTTGCTCTTTGGTAATATGTTCAGGACACTAACTGATTTTCTTGACGAAAACTACAGTAAGGATTCAACTGGAATTCCGCACATACTTGAACATAGCGTGTTATGTGGGTCGAGGAAGTACCCATTGAAGGAACCATTTGTTGAGCTGTTAAAAGGGAGTTTACATACCTTCTTGAATGCGTTCACATATCCCGATAGGACTTGTTATCCAGTTGCTTCTACAAATTCTAAGGTGAGCACTGTACTAATAATAGAATCCATGTGGTCGTGGTCTGGCATATCAGCTCGTTTTTTTTTTTGGTTTCTTTACTGTTGTGTATTAAGAAATTGTCATCTATTTGTTGCAGGATTTTTACAATTTGGTCGATGTATACCTTGATGCTGTTTTTTTCCCCAAATGTGTGGAGGATTTTCAAACATTTCAACAAGAGGGTTGGCATTATGAGCTCAATGATCCTTCTGAAGACATATCTTTTAAAGGTTCTATACTTTTGTCTATTTTGGTGCTTAAATCAGCAAATTCTGTTTTTCCTTTTAGTTTAGCCATGGTTTTTGTAAGTTGACAATTTCTCTTTCCCCTTGTTTATGTGGATTGCAGGCGTTGTTTTTAATGAGATGAAAGGAGTGTACTCGCAGCCTGATAACATAATGGGTCGTGCTTCTCAACAGGCAAGCTTCTCTGATATTTTAATTTTCATCTAATATTTCTTTTTTTCACATGTAAAGTTACATAAATACTGATTTATTGCACACAATCACTTGTTGGACTAGAAATCCCAAATCAATGTAGTCTTTACGAATTCCTGTTACCATTTCTCTTTCAAATGATACATGCTGCATTAGTGACTTTTCGACGGGCTTGTGTGAGATTAATGCGACGTTAAGATCTCCAACATATGCTAATTTATCAGGTCATCTGATATCTTTTTACATTTACATGCAGGCTATGTTTCCTGATACTACTTATGGTGTGGATAGCGGTGGTGATCCACAAGTTATACCCAAATTAACATATGAAGAATTCAAGGTTGGTCATTCATTTTTGCTTCAGTTCTGTCATTATGAATCACTCTTCCATTTTTGTTCATTCTGCGTTCTTTGCTTTTTAGTGTAAGCTATTTCTGAGAGTACGGCATATTTATGAAAACTTCAATTTTCAGGATTTTCACCGTAAGTTTTACCATCCCAGCAATGCTAGGATTTGGTTTTATGGAGACGATGATCCAACTGAGCGACTACGTATCCTAAGTGGTATTTATGTTACATTGTTGACTTGAAAGTTGTTTCTCAAACTATTTACTCATGAGTATACTAATAGTTAAGATGTTTAAATTGTATCTTTTTATTTGTTGATATACAGAATACCTCGATTTATTTGAGTCAAATTCAGCTTCCAATGAATCCAAAGTTCAACTGCAATCACTGTTCTCGAAACCAGTGAGGATTGTTGAAAAATATCCTGCAAGCGAAGGTTCTGATTTGAAAAAGAAACACATGGTATGCCTTAACTGGTTGCTATCTGAGAAGCCCCTGGACTTGGAAACTGAACTTACCCTTGGGTTTTTGGATCATCTTTTGTTGGGAACACCTGGTGCTCCTTTAAGAAGAATCCTACTAGAAAGTGGTTTAGGAGAGGCTATTGTTGGTGGTGGAATTGAAGATGAGCTCCTTCAGCCCCAGTTTAGCATAGGACTGAAAGGTGTCTCTGATGATGACATTCAGAAGGTCGAAGAGTTGGTCATGAGTACTCTTAAGAAATTAGCCGAGGAAGGTTTTGATCCGGAAGCCGTGGAAGCTTCGATGAATACGATAGAATTTTCAATGAGGGAAAACAACACTGGATCATTCCCTCGAGGCTTATCGTTGATGCTTCGCTCTATCGTAAGAGCTTCAATTTTTAGTTTTTTTTTCCCAAGTTGATTGTACCAACAAATCTTATTACATCTAGGTTCTAATTCTTAATTGTTCTTTTCATGCAGGGAAAATGGATTTATGATATGGATCCTTTTGAGCCGTTAAAATATGAGAAGCCTCTAACTGCCTTAAAGGCAAGGATAGCTGAAGAAGGTCCCAAAGCTGTTTTCTGCCCATTAATAGAGAAATTTATCATAAACAATCCTCATCTTGTTACTGTCGAAATGCAGGTGACCATTTCAATCTGCTATTTTGCTTAAGTGTAATTCATATTTCATGTGATATTCTTCTTAGCAATGGTATCTTCAATGACAGCCTGATGCGAAAAAGGCTTCTCTAGATGAAGCAGCTGAGAAAGAAATTCTGGACAAAGTTAAAGCTGGTATGACAGAAGAAGATCTTGCAGAACTAGCACGTGCTACACAGGAGCTCCGACTTAAGCAAGAAACTCCAGACCCACCAGAAGCTTTGAAAAGTGTACCAAGCCTCTCTCTTAAGGATATTCCCAGACAGCCTATGCATATACCTATAGAGGTAATTAGATATTTCCATCTATATATTTTATCTGTCTAATTTCAGGTGGGGATCTTATGGATAGAATTATCTTAATAACTGTAGATTGGGGAGATAGATGGAGTAAAAGTATTGAAGCACGACTTATTCACAAATGATGTTCTTTACACTGAAATTGTATTCGATATGAGTTCCTTGAAGCAAGAACAACTTCAGTTGGTCCCATTGTTTTGGTAAGCAAACATTTTCTTTTGCAGACACATGGTCGTTGGTCGTGTTTCTTATTTTTATCTCCTCATTTCATCGCTATAGTTTTTTCAAAAATAAAGCTGTCCTTTCAACACTTACTTGCACGTAAAAAGGTTGATGGTCTAAGATGTTGGTTAGAGCTCAACCTGGCATGGTCTTTTCGATGCATCTGGCCGTTCCCCATGTTTCTAGCTCAAATGATTATCTATAATTTACCAAGATCCACACTGTAGAACAAATACTGACACTTGAGTTCGTTAATTAGTCAATCGTTACTAGAGATGGGCACAAAAGACTTGGATTTTGTTCAACTCAATCAGTTAATTGGAAGGAAGACTGGAGGAATATCAGTGTATCCGTCCACATCATCTGTAAGAGGAAAGGTGGATCCATGCAGCCATATAATTGTCCGAGGTAAAGCCATGGCTGGGCGTACTGAAGATCTATTTAACTTGGTATTTTTCTTTTCCAACTCAAGCTTCAAGTTTTTTGTTTTTAATCCTTTTCTTCTTCATTATGCTTTGTTTGTAGAGTGATCTAATATAAACTCTGCTCTGTTATGTTCTTCCTCAATTATTTTGTGTGAGTAGTCACACAGCTTCTCTAAGTGTTTGACAATGCAACATGAATCACAAAATTAATTGTAGGTTAACTGTATCCTACAAGATGTTCAATTCACCGATCAGCAGCGCTTCAAGCAATTTGTTTCCCAAAGCAAAGCAAGGATGGAGGTACTTACCGAACTTATCCCGTTTTTCCAAATTCTAATATTGAGGATCTGAGCACCTCATCATCTATCTTTTAATTATATATATTTCATATTCATGCTACTACCAGAACCGCTTAAGAGGCAGTGGCCATGGAATTGCTGCTGCAAGGATGGATGCTAAATTAAATGTTGCAGGATGGGTTTCTGAACAGATGGGTGGTCTTAGGTTAGTTATTTTAAAATTTTAATATCACTTAGTAGTTTGATTCAATTTTCTTATGCGTAAATTCAATTATCTTTTTTGTCATTTGGGAACTATGCTTTAGTTCATTGAGTATTTTATCTTTCTACTTTCTTCTGTAGTTACTTGGAATTTCTCGAATCTCTCGAAGAGAGAGTTGACGAAGATTGGGCCAGCATTTCTTCATCTCTGGAAGAAATACGCAGATCCTTACTTTCCAAAAAGGGATGCCTGGTTAACATGACAGCTGATGGTAAAAACCTCGCCAACTCAGAAAAGTTTGTAAGCAAGTTTCTCAATTTGCTTCCATCCACACCACCTACTGGAAATACTTGGAGCGCACGTCTCTCTCCTGGAAATGAGGCCATCGTGATTCCTACTCAGGTAATTGATCTTTGTAATCTTACTTGATTTTTCTCGTGTTTCAGATGTCCGTTAGTGAAACTTACATTATGCCTTCTACGTGTTTGTCAGGTTAACTATGTAGGCAAGGCTGCCAATGTATATGAGACTGGTTACCAGCTTAATGGAAGTGCATATGTTATTTCAAAACACATTAGTAATACATGGTTGTGGGATCGTGTGAGAGTCAGCGGTGGCGCATATGGAGGTTTTTGTAACTTCGATACTCATTCAGGTATGACCTTGTTTTTAGGTTTTTAGGTTCTTAGCTTTTTATTTGACTGTTTCACAATATTTCTGTTGATCTTGTTAACACTGGATTATGTACTTGCAGGAGTATTTTCTTACCTTTCATACCGTGATCCTAACTTGCTAAAGACTCTTGACGTCTATGATGGAACCGCCAACTTCCTGAGGGAGTTGGAAATGGATGATGATACTCTTATGAAGGCAATCATCGGGACCATAGGAGACGTGGACTCCTACCAACTACCTGATGCTAAAGGTTACACTAGGTAAGGATGAGTACCAGTTCAGTCTTCCTTCATACTGCGGGCAGTTTTTATTTCTGATAAACTATACCACACAAGCAAGTAAAAATTCTATACTATTAGCTAAGTGAGTAGAATAAGTGATTGTGCGTTCAGTTTTCTCTTTGAAAGAGAAGACAGTAAGAAACTAATATCTAGATGATCATTATCCGAGCCTGCCAATTGAATTTAAAAATGAAAACGTTTCCAAACTCTCTTGTTTACCTTTAAAGCTGCCTTTGATTTTTTTATTTGATGGCCTTCTACTGTTTACATTTTTTCTTTTCCAATCTGAACTCATCCTTGTTTGTGTTTATACAGTTTGCAGCGGTACTTACTTGGAATCACAGAGGAAGAAAGGCAGCAAAGACGTGAACAGATATTGTCAACCAGGTACCATCTAACCAAATATGTAGACACTAAGACCTGGGTAAATCATCGGAGGAGTGTTTTTGTTGTATAACCAGGGTCCAGGAACTTTAACGATTTTCTGATTTTTGACTGTTGCCTGAGCCCAGAACAGGATTTTCTATCTCTGTGACCCCACTGTCTAAAGGTTCTTGGGACTCGTAGTTCATGGTGATGCATGATATTTATATCTGCAAGACCATCGGACTAATACCATCTATAATGTGGCCATAAGTATGGACTGTCATATTAATGATATGTTTCTGGTGCAGTGTGAGCGACTTTAGAGAGTTCAGCAACGCACTCAAGGCAGTTAAAGACAAAGGAGTTGTGGTTGTGGTGGCATCTGCTGCTGATGTTTCTGCAGCAAATGAGGAGCGACCCAACTTCTTTGAAGTGAACAATGCTCTTTAAAATCCCTCCAGTACAGCACTGGTTACGAGCTTTCAATTTTTCAGAATAATCTTCCAGATTTGAGTGCAGATGTGATGAAAGATCCAGGTAAAATAAATATCTGCCGTCATCATTGAATTTGAGAACTAATCCTTTTAGTAAATAATCTCATCCACCAACATCCATTTTTGTGGTAGGACCCAGTGATCACTTAACGGGCTAAACTGACAAGCCTGCGAATTGATTTGACACAGGACGATTATCATCCACAAATAAGAACCGACACATTTAGTAGTGGTTCAAAACTTGGGAGCATCAATGGTGGTCAATACTTAAAAGGTCTCAACTTCTATTGATATCCAAGGGTTTGCCTTACTGATTGTAGATTCTTCCAATGTTTCAATAGCTATATTTGTACTTTATTCTTACATATTTCTTACAAGCTTTACAGTTATACAATATACACATCATTAGAATTGCTCTCATCTCGAAAATACTAGCTTGTATATTTGAAAAGATTAAAAAAAGATGAGATGAAAACTGTTATTAGTAATATAAATACAACCTAATTCAACAACCCCTTCGATTCATTATTCCAGTAGGAGGAATTGCTGATTTTATTTCAACGTTTAACCAAGTGGGGTGGTCCTTTCCTCCATGACCATGATTCTGAAGGAGAATTTGGCAGTGGTGGAAGCAACATGGCCTTCCTGCATAACCCAAAAGGCCATCCTTCACAGTGACATGGCTCTTTTGTTTTTGAAAACCTTTCATTAACATCAAAGAACTCCGTAACCTTTTTACTAGAACAGCGGGATGAACAGCTCCTAGGCGAGAAGAAAACCTCTCTACTTCCATATGAGCACTGAGAGAGGACCTCCCCACTTGCGCTCGAACACCGAGAGAAGCAACTACCAGCAGAGAAGTAGGTTTCTTTCTCCTCATCTTCTTCTTCTTCTGTTTGTGGCGACGATATTTGATTTGGGTTATTGATTAACTCGGTATTCATGGAATTTAAGACCTGAAGAAGGTTCTGTGTTGTCGTGTATCCATTTTTACGCCTCAGCCTTGCTTCCATGGCTCGAGCTCGAATCGCACGAATAACCACCTGAAGAAAATATATCAACGTAGTTACAACAAACAAACATGAATACAATTTAACATGGAATCAGAATTAGCCTTGCTATAATTGGTAATACTTCTTGTTCATCATCAGCGCCATCGTCGTCATCGTCAGTAATTTCATACTCCTCATCGATGTTGAATAAGGTGGGAGAATTTGAACGGAATGTGCAGCACTGGCAAAAGGCTTGTTTCAGGGCTTCACGGAAAAGATGGAGTGGTTTCCCAGGATGTTTAGTTTCTTCTTCTGCATGTGCAAAGAAACTCATGGCGTTAGGCCAGAGAAGGAGTCTTTCATGTGGGCATAAATATTAGCTCATTTATATAGTGGTAAAGATCAAGAAACGTTTTATGAAATTAATATTAACATCAATTAAGTAGAAAATGTCTTTGTATGACAATGGCTTTGCAGCTTAAAATCCTTGGTGGTTTCTACTCTTTAAGGCAAAGATTGCTGTTTTGGAAAGAGTATGAGAAACTCATCAAATAAGATTAGACCTCTCTCTATCTCTCTTGGGAAAACTCTCCTTTTCCCTTAGTGACGTTGCTGTTGATGTTGCTGTTTGAAAAAGGTAATGGTGTATTGAGTGGACAATAAATATTCAGATGACGGTTTGTCTTGACTAAAGAAAATATGGAGTTGTAGGTTTCCACTTTTTATGTTGATGGCGTTTTTTCCCTACTTCAAGCGCCACTAGTGGAGTTAGTAGTTTTGTTGTTCTCAGTTTTTACTTTACGTTCACGTTTTTTTAAGTAAAAATAATACTTGGACATCATACCAAACTGTCATTCCTGTTACCTTGGTTTCAGATTGCTTTCAGGCCTGAACATCGGCCCAGAATAGAATTGCATTTCAATCACAGGAACAGGAAAAAATAAAAAGAAAAAATTTGTTCATTAGATTGCTCTGGAAAAACTATCATTTACCAAAAAATGTGATTTAACTATTGACGCTTTGCATCATAATTACTGTGTCTCACAAACTACACATCCATCCACTGATCAAACATCTCCGTGGCGTTTACAGTAAGGACTTGGAATATATATATATATATATATATAAGCACAAATTCCAAGTAAATTACCTAATTGACAGTGTAGGAGGATTTGGATGGTTAATGATTCATTAAAATGCATCAATCTCTCTAGTGCGTATATCACTCTGATTATAGAGATGTATACTTGAGATTGAAGGCTCATTGTCATCAAAATTTTAAGTTTGCCTTGATCATGTGCTGGTAACACCAGATAGCCAAGAAACAA
Organism: Papaver atlanticum; assembly: GCA_023531105.1. NCBI lineage: Eukaryota > Viridiplantae > Streptophyta > Magnoliopsida > Ranunculales > Papaveraceae > Papaver > Papaver atlanticum. Next base: position 3,276,584 of record JAJJMB010005585.1, on the reverse strand, counting down.
ATACAGGTGCTGTTGAATGAGAACGTCTGTACGACTCTGAGTACTTCCAGTGGAATGTGACTTTAGGAACATCTGCCTGCATTTCATAAATAAAATAGAGATGTCAAGATTTGAAGCATATGGATCCCCTTGAATTTGAACAGCTTTTATATTGATATTTAGCTGATATACAGAATGATTTGTGCAGAAATCTATGGTTTAAGGCTCCTAGAATAAAAGGGAAATAGTTCACAGTTCAAAGAATGTAGTCATTGTTCTCTTCTAACTATAATGATCAATTACAGTTGCCACAAAATTCCACGTGTTGAGCTATCATATTTGAAACCCTTCCCCACAACAGACTCATTTTGCAGTAGCTGGTCTATGGTGAAATGAAGGGTGCAAACTACACCAAATCCTTCTATGTTTAACTCAGCCACTATAATCTAAAAGTGAATCTTAATAATGTTTATGGATCACCCGATATATGGTGATACTGACCAAAAAATGGGAAGAAAGAAATGGGCTAATGTGATACTATCCAGGAATACAAGAATTTTTTACCTGTTTCAGCCAGCATTCCTGGAATTTGTGTTCATAAATATCTGGTGAGTGGCAGCCATTCTCGGACGGGCAATAAACCCATATATTACATTTCATTTCACCTTCTCTTGCATTTTTAGCTTGATCTAAGCAGGCCTGGCAACAGTCAGCAGCAGTTTCTTTATGATGTGTAAGGCCCCATCTCACAGCAGCACCGCCATAATCAGTATGCAACTCAGCATTGCATTGTGGTGGAAGCGGACGGCCAGCTATTATATTGTCTTCTAAACAAAGATATAGAGATAATATTTAGTTTCAAAGAATCTTCTACAAAACGATAACAAAATAGAGCACCGAGAGAGGTCTAAAAATCGAAGCTCTATGACTAACAAGTGGAATCAGTAAACTATGAACCATGTCTTATGCTGGATTTCCCTAAGATAGGATCTTGAGAAGAAGAATATAGAGGGAACATAAACAAGGATAGAAACGAAATCCAGAATTGAAAATGATAAACCAATCAGTTTTCGCTTACCAGGTTCTTCTTCAGGTCTGTCATTGTGTTCTTTGTGGATGATTTCAGCTGGAAACCAAACACCAAGATCCTCCAAGAGCATGTTCCAATCAGTCTCCAAGGCTTTTTTCAGCTTAGCTACAGAAAAGTGACACCTTCACACCGTAAGCACCGTGAATTGCTATTTAACTTTTAAGGAAAATCAAACATCTATCCACGGAGGGATTCAAAATAGTAAGTAATGACACAAATTCAATAAAAGTAAATTCTAGATAGAGGAAGAAGAGAATACTGGCATCTTTTGCTGAAGATGGTGAACTTGAGTTTTCTTTTCCAAGTTGCAACTTATTGGTCTCTTCTAGTTTTTCCCTGCGCCATATCTCTAATGCTTCTGCCAATATAGAACAACACCATAATGTTCATCACGAATATTCATCAAGAAAAAACACGAAAATTACACTATTGCAAAATCAATGAAACAAACTATTACACAATAATGCACCAAATAAAACCTTCCACTTAATACTGAACATGCCTCCATTTCTTATAAATATGAAAATTTGAGAGTGGCAATAGTATATTCAGTAAAACAAACAATACACCGTATGAAACTAATAATCATGAAAATGCTGGGTTTAAATGAAACAAGATATTCAGCTTATTATACGTCATTTCACTGAAAGCTCGAGAAATTTATAAAAGCAAGTTCATAGTGGAATTCATAATCTACATGATAGCTACCCTACCATATACCTATTCGAAGGAAGATACTATGGTTGCCATACATATACTGATTATTGCTACATCACTTCACTTTACAAGTTGACTATGAAGTATCAAAAACCTGAATTACACGAATAGTATTCAAACCAAAATGTAGAAATACCAGAGGATATTTCAGCAAACCCCACCTCTTTGTTCGCCCAATGACGCAGTTTTATTCAATCCTTTCAACCTTAGGAGAAGCTCATCAGCTATTTTTTGTTTCACAGGCTTTGATAATTTAACTCCCTTTTTTCCTTTAGATAATTCCTTCTTGATTCCCTTCACCTTTTGAAAAAAATGAAAGTCAAAATCCCTCTTTTAATGAGCAGAACAGATCTACAGATCAACAAAATTAAAACCTTTTACAAAAAGAAAAATTAGGTCTTTCTTACCAGTTTAATAAGGTCTAATGGTTGAGCTGCTTCTCCTATCCGAATTGATTCTTCCATTCTCTTAATCTGATCTTCTGTATACTTACCAGCTACATTAAAATTAACCCACAATGAGAATGGGTTTTGCAAAAAACACAATAAATTTGATTCCTTTATGGCAAAACAAATCAAAAACGAGAGACTTACTGAAGTAGGGTGATAAAGCATTGTCGTTATTGTTGTTGCTACTGGAAGTGTAGATGTAATAAAGAGAATGGATAATATACAGAGCAGCAACCAAGTTAATTGAACAAATAATAATTGTAGTTTTCTTATATGATGATGAAAAACATCCTCCTCCTCCTAATATCTTCCCTCCTCTCCATACAAATAACTGCCCCATTTCGATTTCTTCTTCATCTTCTCATCTCCTTCATCCAAACAAATCTTGTTGATTCAGAAAAACAAACAAAAACCCAGAAAACTTTTGAGCTTTTTTATATGATTAATGATTTTGCACAGAGCACGAATCGATCAATCTAATCTTTACCAAAACAAGTAAAGTAATGAGTGTTAAACAGAGCAAATAATTATCTCCCAGTCTCTCTCTCTCTCTTCTCTTTGTATCTTTTAGAACCTCTGTTTGATTTCATTCAATGTCCGACAACTACTTTGTTTACATTATATTTCTTTTTGGGGGTTATTGTCCGTTGGATATTTTTAATGTTCGCTTATAAAAAAGAGACGATCTTGATATCCAATGTTTAGAGATTCACGTTTAGATTTTTAATCATACATACAGGCATCAAAGAGATTCAAGTTTTTATCTAATGGGACATGCCGTCCACATTGCCTTTCAGAAAGGTTGTTCTCCTGCCGGCCGGCAATGCAACTACTTGTCTTTTTTTTTTCTTTTTTCTTTTTCTGAATAATTCATTGTGGACTATGACCGGATTGACCAATCGTTTCGCAACATAAAAATGAAAAGAAAAGAGTGCGCAGTTGCTGCTGCTGCTGGGACATTGGAGTGCTTAAAACTTAAAAAGTGAACATTGAAACTTTTTTTTTTCTTAATTTTGCCACACATTCATGATATAAGATGTAATCACAAGCACTTGGATAGTTAATATCACAAAAAACTAACTTATAAGCAGTCTAGCTTGCTTGCTTAGTGTCCCAAACCCATGTAACTTATACAAATTTGATGCCTGTTTAACAATTATTCAAGTTAAGTACAATCCATAATGCTTCCGTTGTAAAACTAGCCGGATCAATGTTTCAAGAATCGGAATTATACACATCTCTTCTCCTCCTCCAATCTTGCTTTCCTCATTCTCCTTTCTTCGGACAGTAGTTTTGCAAATCTTCAAAAGAAACAAGGTAAGAATAAACACGCGTAAAACAATTAAATAACAAAGAACTTTAGATAAAGTTCATCGAGTAGTAAGGTCAATTACACTACCTAGTGAGAGCTTGTTCATTAGTCCCTTCACTCTCAACTGCTTCATTCAAACCAGTGTCCAGATTCACTCTTGAAACAGGCTTCTTTAACAGCCTTTGACCTATCTTCACAAGCATCTCCAAGTTCTTTTTTAACGATGTTTTGGGGACTATCCCAAAACAGTGGGGGACTACTCTTCCAATTTGGGGGTGGATATTTGAAGTAATTTTGTGTCACCCTTTATCTAAATTTTTTTAAAATACCAAATTTACCCTTGGTAATTAAATTAGTTAGATTAGTTAGTGTTAGTGTAATAATTAATTAGTGATTAGTGAGTTATTAATAGGATAGTTTTGTTAGAATGAGATGAAGAAGAAGGAGAAGAAGAAGAAGAAAAGATGAAGAAAAAGAGGGAAGAACCCAAAAAAATTTATTTTGAGTTTAGTAAATATGATATGAGTGATTCATGTGATGATACCTCCTCCTCAGAATCAGAACCTCCTTCATCTCCTAAACTATTTGTCAATACTTCTAACGATCCGGGTATGAGTTATTTCTTAGATGATGAATGCTTTTTTCCCCAAACTCAAGCTAACGACCCAAATGATGAATTTTATCAGCCACAACCAGAATATGAAGTTATGGTTACTCAGGTATGTCTCAAATTTAGTTAATGTAGCTTGAATTGTGCAAAAAATAGGCCAAATCGAAAATTTCAGGAAGAAATTTCGGCTAGGTGATAGTAGTTCGGTTAGCAATTCTGCAAAAAAGGTTGCCGAACTCTCCTGTATGTGCAGTTCGGTTACTCATTTCAGCATACGCAGGTAACCGAACTCTGTTTTAATGGAGGTTTTTGAGAGTTCGGTTATCTTTTTCCAGAAAACGTTGCCGAACTAATTTTATAGAGTATACAGTTAATGGTTCGGTTCAGTCGAGTTTATTCCTTTTGTTACCGAACTTTATGTTCGGCAAGCTCGCAAATCACCTTCATTGAATAGATAACCGAACTCTATAGTTCGGTTTAGTCGATTGTATTAATTATGTTGCCGAACTATAGTTTTGAAATTTCCAAAGAACAAGTTCGGCAAGATCGCAATTTTTTTTTCATAACCGAACTTTTTGTTCGGCAGGATCGCATATTATGTTTACATTGCCGAAAATATAAGTATTTCTTATTTTTAGTTGGTATTGACGTTGTGCTATTACTCGTAGGTTGCATCTGATCCAATAGAACCAATGGAAAATCAACCTACCCCTGTTGATATTTTGTTCGATGACACATCCCATCACTACATGAATGACTTGGTATTCAAAAGTCCTTTAGAGTGTAAGAGTTTGGCTAGACAACATGCACTAAAAGACATGTGCGTATTAGTATTGAATGGGAGAGAAAGCAAAACCCGTTTTGAAATGGTGTGTGAGAGAAGCGGTGATCCCGATAAAAGCTACAAGAGGAAGGGTTATGTTTATAAAGGAAAGACAAATAGGAAGAACAAAACTTTCTCAAAAAAGATTAAATGCCCATTCAAGCTTGCATTTAATTACAACAAAGAATTGGGTGGATGGGTTCTCTACAAGGTTATGGAAGGTTGTCATAACCACCCTTGTCCGGAGCATCTTGAAGGACATTTCATGGCGGCCAAGCTAACTCCCGAAGAGATGGACAAGGTAGCTAAAATGAGGAAAATGGATCTTTCACCGATTAAAATGCTCCAAATACTAAAGGAGGATAACAAGGATAACCACTCATCTTTGTCCACCATTTATAATGCAATAGTGACAATTAGAAAGAAGGAATGGAGAGATAGACAAGTGATGCAACAATTGTTTTTTTTGGCCAAAGAGAAAGACTACGCGGTTCAAAAGGATGTGGATTCGGACGGAGAGATAACACAACTCTTCATTGCGCATCCAACGAGTGTTCAATTGGCTCAATGCTTTCATGAAGTTCTCATAATGGATTGTACTTATAAGACAAACAAGTACGAGATGCCATTGTTGAATATTGTTGGGCGTACTTCGACGCAGTCACCGTTTACCATGGCGTTTTGTTTTTTAAGAGACGAGCAAGAACCTAGTTACATTTGGGCACTACAACAAGTTAAGGCAATCTTCCAAGGTGATGATATTCCCGGGGTTATAGTGACCGACAATGAAGTCGCATTGATGAATGCAATAGAGGTAGTGTTTCCATTAGCACACAATATGCTTTGTACATTCCATATATGGTGTAATTTGATAAATAGGTGCAAGCCAATAATTTGTCCACCCATGAAAAAAGGATATGAAGAGATTAAGATGCTACCGGAACATGAACGAGCGGATGCAAAAGAGGAAGTTGAAAAACAATACGCTCTAAATTACGCTAAATGGGTTGCTTTCAACAGTGAATGGGAATCATTGTGTTGGTCTCTTACCGAGGAAGAGTATCATCTAAATCTTGCGGAGTTTATCGCCCATTGGGATACTCCCGATTCTCCCGGTGTTGTATCGTATGTTCTTCGGCAATGGTTGGAACCACACAAAGAGAGGTTCGTTAATGCCTATACCAACCAATATAAACACTTGGGAAATCAAGCGACAAGTTTAGTAAAGTCGGCTCACCATCGGTTGAAGAAGAATCTCTTTGGATGTGTTGATAATTTCGTAACCGTGTGGAATGCTATGGAAAATTACTTCAAGCGCGACATTGATAGAATTAAAGAGAAGTTCCAAAAAGCCGTATATTCAAAATGACCGGAAAATACGCCGACCACCCATTGTTCAAGGGAATCCATTACAACGTATCTCGGCAATGTATGAAGTTGTTGATTATAGAAGTCGAGTTGATTGATAAGTGGGAAACCAAGAGGGATGAGGTGTGTGTATATAACATGAAGAAGTCTATGGGACTCCCTTGTCGCCATATGATAATCAACTACGAGCATGGCGTAATCCCTTTAAGCGACATTGATCCATATTGGAAGCATCTAAGTTTCATCCCTCCTCCAAAGGGAGAAGAAGCCGGAGAGGAGTTTGGTGATAACGACATGGGTAGAACCGTACTAGAGATGTATCGTGGCATGAACAAGCTCCAAAAACAAATATTTTGGGATGACATGAGGAAAATCATATATCCACAAACTTCGGAGAATGTTTATGAACCGTCAAAAGGCAAACGCAAAGGTAGGCCAAGAAAAAAAGAAACTAAAAAACAACTAAGAGAATATGCAAAGGTGTTACGTAAGAAGAAAAGTGAGCAAACCCCATTTACTAGAGATCCTTCGGCCCATGAGTATACCGCGGAAATGTACTTGGAGCAAACCAAGAAAAGGGGTAGGAGTATTGAGGAGAAAGGCGAAACAAGTGATTGAGATTTGAAGAAAAAAGGTACGATGTGTCCATCACAACCAAGCCAACCATCTTCCGGCGACGTGAAGCTTAAGTCTCCAATTTGCCATATCCAACCATCTTCCCTAGACGTGAAGCTTGATGCTCCAAATAAAGACTATTTGAATGATCTACCTCTATACATTAGAGAATACGTTATATCCACCGACGACGTTCCTCCGGATGGTAATTGTGGTTTTCATGTTGTCAATCAGCAACTTGGGCCTTTCATCGAAGGTGTAAAGCTAAATAATGGGTGTGCAATCACTCATATAAGGCAAAGGTTGTTGTCCAAACTAAAGGAGAATCCGGCATTTTACAAGACAATGTTGTGCGATGGAGTGGGTAGTCTCAATGAGCAATTTGTTAAGTATCAACGTCGTCTTCATGGGGGCCATCCGATCACAAGGGATTATTGGATGAGCATACCGATATGTGGACACTTAATCGCCAAGGCTTTTAATTGTGTGGTTCATTATTTCTCAAAGTATGCTAGTTTCACCTTTACCCCGAAAACAACCGTATGTGTCGAGCAACTCAAACGAAGGAGATGTGTGATGGCATTGACTAACAACAACCACTTTATAGGCCTTCGTTTAAAATCCGATTGTCCACTGCCTCCAATATCCGGAAACTCTTTTTGGCCTGCCTTTAACTACAATATAATGTTGGGTTGGTGTATTATGTATGAGCATAACATGGAGATGTGGAAAGCTTTGTCGAAATCTGACGAAATTGTACATGAAGGTCGAATTTCACTTGATGATGATTAAATGACACATGCAATGGAACTAAGTATGCTTATCAATGTAATACTATGTTTTTTGAAGTGTGGTATTCATTATCGAGTTAATGCTAGTATTCTATTGAGTTGACAGATAATAGTTAGTTCGGTTACCTGGTGAAAAAATACAGTTTGCCGAACTCATGTTTTATATGAGTCTTCAGAGAAAGTTTCGGCAACCATTGATATTATACTTTCCTAACCGAACTAGAAAGTTCGGTTACAAGCTAGAAATTTAGGTAACCGAACTTTTTACCTGAAGCCTCAGGGGAGATTTCGGCAACCAGTTTAAATGTTGCGAGGTAGCCGAACTCTGTCTTCGGAAACCTTGTAGTATTTAGCTGTTCGCCGAAAAATCAGTTCGGTGACCATTAATTAGTTACAGGTTCGGTAACCTGTGTTTAAATTTCAGGTTGCCGAAAAACATCCTGTATTCAAAATTTCTTCCATATAAAATTGAAAACACAAAACCAATTAAAATTAAAAACAAAAACAAGGTTCTAAAACAAATATAAAAGTTGTTATACATACCAAACTACGAAATCCTTAACTAATTGTTTAAAACACACAAACATACGAAATTAAACCATACGAAATCCATAACTAAGAAGTTTTTTGAAACTAAAACCATACGAAATCACTAACGACCACCACGACGAACCCTTTTACCACTTCCTTGTTTACCACGAGTTTTAGGTTGAACTTCCTCATCACTTGGGGTTTCATTTACTCGTCCGGTTTCCTCCATGGCGCGACTTGAACATTCTCCTTGTTGTCGACCCCTCTTCAATTGCTTAGACCTACTTGGCTCCATCATTCTTTTAGTTATAAGACCCTCCCACTCGCCGTAGTAGTAGGTTTGTTCCTTAGTCGACATCGGCTCTCCACTGCGGATTTTAGCCATCAATTTCTTCAATAATTTCGTACTCTTCTTCACCTGATTCCAATTTTAAGCATAAGTAAATATATTTTCAATACTTTCAAACAACAAGGAAGTATAAGAGAAGACATTTTCTTACCACATTATCCCATAACATTTTCGCTTCTTCTCCACAAATAGGCATCTCCTTCTGAGCTCTCTTAGCCTCCCTCTCCTTTGCCTTCCCCTTCGCCTTATCAATCTTAGCTTGTTGTTCTCTATTTATCACAAAAGGATGACTAATTTCTTGATAAAACACCGTATAATCTTCATCACATGCATTTACATCTCCACCACAAGGTACACAATCACCTAAAGGTAAGTAGTAGTTACGAAGTGCATTCCAATGTCCTACCGTAGGAGTTGGTTTATGTTTTGGAACAAAATATTTCTCGGTGTTCTTTGTTCCTTGAACCACCAAATTGAAATTTTCATTCTCCAGGTCGGGATCCATTTGGACACAACAAATTTGTCTTAGTATTCTCCTTGGATTATATATTGCGTATCCATTAGGATACCAAATTGGTCCATAGTAAGCCGTGACGGTAGAGAAACCATTCAGATCTTCTTCATCTACAGAGACATCATCGGGTACGGCGTATGGGTGAAATACCACATCGTTCACCGTAAGTTTATCCAATTTCTCCCTCAACAAAGTCAACTGCTCTTCTTTAGACTTCTTTTGTGCGTCCAAAAACAACCATTTTCCCGCTGTAGGTTCATCATAGGGATAAGTTGTCTTTTCCTTAGCCAATCCCAATGAAGGGAAGTGGTCATAAATCCAAACTTATGCGAAAATACGAAAATATTAATCCATATACATGAAAATTGATTTGGAAGCATAAAATTTAGGCGAATAATTTGCTAACTAACAATGTAAAAGGTCACCTGAATAAGAGTTAAGTAACCTCCAATTTGATTTGTCTTAATCCTTGACCATTTGCTCATCTCTCCTAGAACAAAAGCAAGCACCCCAGTGGCCCAAGAGTATTTGTTAATCTCATCGAGATTCTCCAAAAGCTGTAGATAATGTGCATCCACCCTATTTCCAGAAGTGTCGGGGAAAATGACGGTTCCTAGCTGATATAACCAATAAGCGGTGACATGATGCCTAAAGGTCTCCTGGTCCATCACCAACTTTCCTTTCTCCACCTTCTTTCTTGTCCCTCCAAATGCTTCCTTCAACTTTACCAACTTGAATTTCTTCAACCTCTTCTTAAAGGCTCCATTTGTCTCTCTTGGATTATACTCATCGCCACGTTTAGGGGACCTCACAGAACGTCTAAACTCACATTGAGCCTTTCTTGCATCCCATCCTAGACATTTTAGAGCCAATTCTTCAAGAGCTTCATAATGCATCGAGGGGTTGTAGCCTTCTCGAAGACATTTACCTTCCACTGGTAAGCCGGTTATTCTCGAGCAATCATCGGGAGTAATTCCCATCTCGCCAAATGGAAGATGCATTGTATATGTCTCGGGATAGTACATCTCGAGAAATGCGGATACGGCAACAACATCAAAATCCGCATGTGCATACTCTATAGCTCTCCATAACACACACTGTTTCACCTTTGCTTGAAAATCGTCACACTCCAAAGATAGATCCCATTTGGACGCCTTTTGACGCCGAATAAGACGAACTGCATCATTATGATCCTACGAAAAAAACATAACACTATTAATACTTGACGAAACATGTCCCAAAATAAAAACGTTTTGTTAGGTAAAAATGAACTTAAAGAATACCTTTGTCGCATAGATCTTCGCAGCCCATGAGTGTTTGTAGCCAAACAATGCGGCCCCTCCATCATTTGGAGTACCATAAGTTGGGTTCACTGGTGGCAAACACAAATTATCAGGGGGAATGTGTGAGTATCTATCACAAGGCGGCTTCAGCTTCTTTTTCTCTTTAACAGGAACTATTTCTTGCTCTTCTTCCTCTTCCTCCAGTTCATCCTCTTCTTCCTCTTCATCCTCTCCCTCCCCTTCCTCCTCTTCTTCCTCTCCTTCCTCATCCTTCTCTTCCTCTTGTCCTTCTCCTTCTTTGCCCTGTCCTTGTTCTTCATCTTCTACATTTTCAACGTGTTCTCTTTGTTGTTCAACCTCTTCATTTCCTTGGTCTTCATTTCCTTGCTCTTCTTCATCATCATTCTCTTCTTCAATAACATTATCAATTGTATTCTCCATCACCTCTTGATTGACTTCCTGTAATGATCCCCCTCCATGTTTTGCATTTTTAGTACCACGGTTTCGGAAATCCAGATGTATCCTACCGCGAGGGGTTGGAGTTCTCAAATCTTCGGCTACGTGGGGATTAGATTTTTTCCCTTTGTTCCTAACGAATGAAAACCACATTATTAGCTAAACAGAATATTGTTTTATCAAATAAAGATGAACATGGGATTACATCAAACACAAAATGTTAACAGACTAAAGTTCGGTTTTCTGGTATAAGTTGCGAGGTAACCGAACTTCAAGTTTGTATGTGACAGATCAAAGTTCGGTTACCAAATAGAAAGTGCGAGGTAACCGAACTATATTTTATCAAAGTTCGGTTACCTATATAAATTTATCGAGGTAACCGAACTCATATTTTTCATATAAAGAAGGAGTTCGGTTACGTTATTTTTAAGCGAGCTTACCGAACTTCATAGTTCGGTTACCTTAAAATTACTAATTGGCCGAACTGTTCTTCATATTGAAAGTTCGGTTACCTATATAAATTTATCGAGGTAACCGAACTCAAATTTTTCATATAAAGAAGGAGTTCGGTTACATATTTTTTTTTTGCGAGCTTACCGAACTATGAAGTTCGGTTACCTTAAAATTACTAATTCGCTGAACTGTTCTTCATATTCAAAGTTCGGTTACCAAATTTTAGGGTTTTAAAATTTTCTCCTAGCCGAAATCTCTACTGTAACTTTCATTTTAAGTGGTTTTTGATGATTTCTTCAACAAAAAACGATTCAAAGGAATGGGTATGAAGGAAATTACCTGCGGATTTTCATTTTGATAGAATCAGACTCCTTGGTTGATGTTGGATGCTTCAATTCGTCTCCCAACTTTGCTTGAAGTTGTTTATCAACTTCAAATTGATTTGGGAGATTCGCTATGCTAGCCAGTCCCGGACTCAATCCTGGAATTCTTGGTGTCTGCTTAGAACGCATTGTTTAAAAAGATTGATTAATCGACGATGAATTTTTTTCGAATCGACGATTAACGTCGATGACTACGAGAAGAAGAAAATAAGAGAAGAAGAAGAAGATGAAGAAGAAGAAAAGAAAAGAGGGGTTTTGAAATTGATTTTAGTGGGTTAGATTAGTGGGTATTGGTTAAATTAGTGGGTTATTAGGATTAGTTATAACCTTAATTAGGATAAGGGCATATTAGTCTTCCCTAATCTTTTAGGACACTCCTTAAAATTTTGGGTGGACATTTGAATAACAAAGTAGTCCCCAACTGTTTTGGGGTAGTCCCCAAAACATCGTTCTTCTTTTTTGTTGCTTTATCTGTAGATGATGCATCCCCACTCAGTGAGTCATCCTACATTTGTAAGTCCAATTTTTTTAGCACAATATTTTCGCATCAATGAAAATGATATATGCATGTTATGAAGGAAACCAGAATAATCTGTGTACCTGAATCCTAAGGTAGTTATCTTCGCATCGACTTGATCGAAAAATATAAGACATGTGCAGATCAACCATGTCTCCACTTGCTGACATAAATGAATCAACTAAAGGGCATCCTCCTTTATTCAGTAACCAACCAAACATTCCCCACTTTGCAGCCATTTTCGAGTTGTATTTTTCCGCCATTTTTGAACTTCCAGTTCCTAATGAGATGCAAACAAATCGTCTATAATCGAAAACATGTTCAGCTGGTAAGTCTAGTTCTTCTGGTGGCTTTTCTCCTACTGGCTTCATCGCTAACAGTGCCTATTTCAAAGAAAATTTACAGTTAATTATGAAAGACAGATTCGACGAATCGATGAAAGTTATGCAGTATATTGAGAACAGCGTACATAATTCTCTTACAGGATTATTTGCTGCCACCCCTCCATCAACAAGATGAAATTCCCTAACGTTCCCTTCTGCATCCTTGGTTTCAAAATAATGTGCAGGAAAATAAGTTGGCGCCGATGAAGTACTTACACAAATATCTGATGACAAAGCATTCTTAGAAACATCTGTCTGAACCTGCAATATTGGAAGAACATCTGTCTGAATATTGGAAGAACATGTAAACCTTAAACATTAAGTTTCATAAGTTATCATGAGATGTTATACCTCAAAGGATGAAAAGATGACTGGCTGAAGTAGTTTAATATCGAATGTTGGTATAATGACATGAGTTAAAGTTTCTTCAAGTCTTCGATCCCCAAGAATTTTCTGAAGTAGCTTACGTAGATACTTCCCGTCATACTTAGGTCCAATTAAGGCACCCATCATCTTAACCAAAGGGTAAACAACTCTTGATTTACTATAATAAATAGCTGATATTAGTAATTTAGCAACAATCCTAACTATAACGACACTCTAAGGAAACAAAATTTACGAAGACATGTGATTCTTTTCCAATATACCGTAATTCCAGCGTAAACCAATTTACATGGTAGTACTTACGTTGATTGAGGAAATATTTTGGGGCAATGCTTAAGGTAAAATGGAGTAACATCTTTCGCCATGAAAAGAGGGCGTTTATGTTGATCAGGTACAGTTAACATGGCTGTTATTAGACCTCCTGTGCTAGTTCCAGCTATCACATCAAAATAATCTGCTATTCTTGCATCCTCTCCATCTAGTTCCTGTTTCATACAAAACCAAATTATCGCTACATAGACTTACAGAAAAGTGCTAAGTTAAACAAAGCCATTGTTGAAATTTTGTTATACTTGCAGTTTTGCTTCAAGAAAAGCCAAGATGGTTGCCGGAATGATGCCTCTAATTCCTCCTCCATCAATGCTTAGAACAGTTAGTATGTCTCCATGAACAAGTGGAATGTTTTTAGTAATCTTAGTACTAGAACTTTTATCCATGTTTCTGTGTAACTGTATATGTGAAACAGAATAATTGAATCGAATGACATATCAAAGACAAAGAGTAGTGTCTATTTATAAACTGAAACATGTTAAAATGTGATTCCATTGCAGATGGATAGACATTCAATGAATATCAAACGGGGAGACTACTCGCTCCTAGTTAGTCGTGATAGTCATTTTGGCATTTGTCAACTGAATCTTATTCGAAGATGCAATGCAAGATGCATTCTCGGACTGATACAAGGTATTTATTGATATCTGCAAATGAGATGATTACGTATCCTCTTACGCGTGAATGAGTACATGTGCCTTCATGAGTGCGTATCGGAGAGTAAGTAAATAAAATTGCTTGCACGTAACAAAACCAGAGAAGAAATAGTAATGATACAATTAAACACTGAAAGAGATTATAATCAAAGTTAGTATCATCACTAATAAGTTTCTCTAGGTAAACATAAAGACACTAAACAACTTTATGTAGAAACAAAACAAAATGAGTCAAGTTTTAGCAAAATATTTTGGTATATTATGCTTTTTGCTTTTAATCATTTTTCTTTATGTTTCTCTTGGTCCTATTCTGAGAAAAAGTACGGGTTTCTCGGTTCGGTTATCAAAGTGAAACTTGCATTGCAAGGGTAGAACAAACTTTCTTCTCCAGGTTCATAACACTCACAAAAATAGTAAAGCTTATGCAAGCATAGTTAAAAAAACCTCACCTAGCAAAGTTGGAAACTCTCACCCCTTTTTTCAAATCCTAAAAAGACGTAAGAGTTTTTACTTAAACAATGAGCATGATCATGTTGATCATTTTACGTTAACCCACAGTTTGAACGGTTTAGACATTCATATACGTCATCTAATATGCCATTATGAGAGGGAAGTTCGATTTCGAAAAACAGGGGATATGCTGGAGATTTTGGTAACCCAAGTACCAAATAGCTCAATGAGATCAGAATTTCAACTGAATTCCTGATCTTTTCTTTGTAAGCCCACTGAGACAGTGACCTATGTCACCTATCCAAGAACGGGCTGTGTTTAGATTTTGAAAATGTAATTGAAAAATTTCTTGCCTATTAGGGTTTTAAACTAAGACTCACCAACCTGCTATTGCCCACACTTTCTGCCACCTGTAAGTCCATAAATATACTCAATTTCTCTGCAAGACTCAAGTGGTCCAAAACTCACAAAACACAAAATGATGATTGGTGGTGACCTGGATATGAAAATTAATCATCTTGGTAACTCTAGCCTCTAGGTCTATATGCGGGTCCCAAAAGCTTGATAACAGGACAATGTTAATGTGGGAAATGACAATTCTTGTCCCCCACCAATTACATTTAGATAAATGCAGACAAAATCAGACCTCACCCATCCCATCCCTATTCATACCAAAGAAATATTACTAGGAGAAACAAAGGAATGAAAAGGGAATCCAATGCTCCATAAGTGAGCATCCTATAGAGAAAGAGGAGGGAGGGGTAGAGGACAAATCGACACTGCAGTACGTTTACGGTGCGCATTAGCGATCTGTGCATTATGTATTTATATGTACAAGGGCTACTCAGTTATACCTGATCATGTGTCTGTTGTTCATACTTGATTTGTGCAATTTTTGAACGATCTGCATTTGACGAAGTTTTGCAGAGACATGCAGCCTCACATATAGCTCCTCTTCTGCAGTACACACACAGAGAGATGTGATTAATTAAGATTCAAGTATACTGTGTTTACAAGGATACAATTATAATTATCTTACCATGTACTGTTATATATGTACAAATCCAGTATGTAACGAAACCCTGTTCTTCATCTGGTCCGTACTCTAAACAGGGCTCTTGGTTAACTCACCTAAACCGTAGCATCATTGCATTAGGTTTGATCATGGCCAACCAATATGAAAACTGCATAAATGTTGACATAAAGAACAGACATGTTTTTTGGATTACTTCAATTTAAGCTGCTACACAGCAATGACTATAAGCAATACACAGCTTTGTCAGTACATCTTACTCGTAAACATCACTTGTGGATTCAGATGGCGATTATAGTTAACTAATTGCTTGCTCAGTTTTAGTGGTGATAATAATATAACTGAGAACTAACTAACTAGAGCACATACGCAAATGTTATTGAGCAGAGTTCCGCATGTTTTGTGAGAATCTAGTACCTTCAATTAATTTCCCGTTCCAATCCAACTCAAACAGGACGGCTTCAATAGTCCTCTAGCTTCCATTAGCTTTTTCACACTTGCTGAATCATCAAGTTTCCCAGCTCTGGGAATATATGTTGGAGAGTGTCACATAATTACCAGGGCTTGTTGGTTCCAAACTGAATAGACGCTCTGCAGCTATCTTTCCCATGTCGATATTTTGGCGGCAGGCATCTACTCAACATATATGACAGAGCTGGCAGCTGAAATGCTGCTTGGCAGGCAGAGCATCTATTCAACACATAGAGCTGCTCTTGAGCTTGCTCTGCCAAGCATGGATTTCATAAAATAGATACCGCTTGGCAGGCAGCACCTATCAGGATCAAACAGCATTTTGTTTATGCCATTGAGTCCTTAAATCTTCTAGCACAAGCAAACAAATCCACAAACACATCCATCGTGATCTTTTGGGGGACAGTGTTGAATTCTTGATCCATGCTATTGAAGAGGTCTTCCACAAACCTGCATGGCTACAAGCTGTGAGTGCAAATGTGAAACTAACTGAATTTGGGAAAATAATTGATTGGCTCTACATTTGTTGCACAAGCTCAAGAGCAGCTCTTCCATGGCCACGAGTTCCATGTCTGCCTATCATTGTGTCCCGCAAAACAACATTCTTGTCACTCATTTTGTAAAAACAGCACAAGCATCTTTGACGTGCCCACAGTTAAAGTACATATTGATCAATGCACTCCATACTGCAACAGCCAAACTGAAGTCATTTTTCACGAGGTGGGCATGAATTTGTTTCCCAGGAATTAGATCACACACGGGTAAAACACTGGATACTGTAGTCTCATTGTATTCAACTCCAATCAACTGCATTCGCAAAAAAACATTGCTGCATCACCCATTCAAGATGTGTGAAGCCAAAAATCGTTGGATTCCAAGTAACAGCATCAGATTTATCCATTAATTCAAAAACATATCGCCTGGAGTGCCTTTCCTAATTCAGCATACATGATGGTTAACAATGCAGGCACCTCTGAAAAGTAGAACACATCTCTTTCTAGACTTTTAATCCCGTCTGCGTGAATTTCTCGTCCATTTTCAGTATTCCCAAAAATCAGCATGATGCAAGTGCCTTGAATGGGCAATCCAGATCAGGAAAAACTCCTTCTTCATACATCATATCCCTGAAAATCGTCAAGGACACTTTTTCATGTTTGTCAGTTCTTGAATAACCAGATATTAAGGTGACACATGAGATAATATTAGGCTCTTTTATATGTTCAAATATCTTCAGAGCCTCGTCGAAGTGCCAATTTCTACAGTGGGGAATCTGGGATCCATGATAGTATTGCAAGTAACCAAATTAGGCTCAAAACTATTCAATTTTATGATGCAACAATTCGATACCCAGATCAGCAAACCCATTACAAACATAGCCAGAAATTATTGAATTCCATGTCGACAACTCTTTTTGTATCAACTGATCAAAACCCCGCTGAGCATTTTAAACATCTCTAAATCTTCAATACATTTCATCATCAAACTTGATTATATCTGTGTGAACACCACCTCCTTTCTCCCCGAACACGAGATTGAGCACACGCCTTTGTAACTTTCGGAAAGACATATATATCAGGTTTGATATCCCGCGATCGCATTAAGCAGCAAGTCTGTAAGTAAGGGCTCCATATACATTCCATTCCTCAAAAAATAAGCAAGCACCGTAGTCCAAGAAAACACATTTGGTTCAGGCATTTTATCGAGCAGGTAATGCATCAACGAAAAATCATCATAATCTGTATACATTTGAATCAATTTGGTGTTTACAAAGGGGTTTGAACCAGACCCATGGACAATAATTTGTTTATGGACTTGATTTCCTTGTTACAATGCTTTCAAATTGATGCTAAGTTGTTGTAGATCATTCCCATTGCGAAGGAGATAAAACACTTGTATGGGTTTTGGAGAGCGGTGAGATTCCATCTTTAAGGGATTCATTTTCGCATCTGATTTGAAATCAAGTCACCACCATGCAAACAAACGTACGACGATGCAGCCTGAAATATAGATTGTGCAGAAAGTGTATCTTGAAGTCATTGTTGTTGATTACCCCATGCATATGCACATAGGTCCATTAAAGTTTAAAGATGACAAATTATCTTTCGGGAAAGAGTTGAAAAAAGTATTTTTGAGCAAGAAAAATGTAAAAATGTATTAAATCACAAGAGGGTGAGGCACATTTTCCAAGACCACCAAAAAACAGATACCACACAGATTTTGCTAATCAGCACACTATTAGTATTGATGGTGTTGATAATATCTCTATACATGAAGAAAAACAATATACTACTCTTCTTTTGGGCCTTGAAGACTCGTTCCAGGTGAATATTGATAGTATATTTCCTCTAGCTCTTCAGAAATAAGTACACCTATATATCCACCTGGTTTTGAACCCATCATAGAATGCT
>JAJJMB010005585.1:3240428-3258219 GCA_023531105.1 Papaver atlanticum | reverse complement strand
ATAGCATATTTCCTCTAGCTCTTCAGAAACAAGTACACCTATATATCTACCTGGTTTTGAACCCATCATAGAAGATATTTCAGATGATGCTTGTTCAAGTGATTGTTTGGATATTGTTCCTCGACATGTCATATCGACTAAGTTGAATGGAAAAGATTGGGTATCTTTATGGAAATTATCACTCCTTCGTCCACAAGAACGAGAAGAGCCGTTATCACTCGGGGCAACTACAGTTCCAAATGAGTCTCAAAATTCTTATTTGGAATGTTAGAGGTTTAAACTCTAGCAATAGAAGAACAATGATGCACAAAATGATTCAATTGATTAGAGCTACTATTATAGTTCTACAAAAAACCAAAATGATGCATTGTTCATCTTGGGACATAAAACAGATTTGTGGATACAAGAATATTGGGTCAACCTTATAACAATCTATGGGAAGCTCAGGTGGTATGCTTATTCTCCGGGATATAGATTTTTTGGAAGTTAGCGATTCTCTTGTTGGCGAGTATACCCTTTCCATATTCTGTACAAACAAGTTTGATAACTTTCAATGGATTCTTACAAATGTTTATAGTCCAAATAAACCAGTTGAGAGAACTGAGTTTTGGATTGAGATGGACAATGTTTGTAGGTACTGGGTTAATCTTCCTTGGTGTCTTGGTGGTGATTTCAACACAATTACCAAGTGTGATGAGAAAAATAATTGCAAAATAATCACAAGCAGAATGAAGAAGTTCAACAAGTTCATAGTTAAATTTGATCTTATTGACGTACCACTGAAGGGTGCCAGGTACACATGGTCAAATGGCCAAGCAAACCCTGTCATGTGCAGATTAGACATGTTTCTTATCTTGCCATCTTTTGAACAACATTTCCCCTTTGTTTCCAAACTAGCCAAAGCTAGACCTTCCTCTGATCATATACTTCTACTTTTAGACATCCCTGATCCTTCTTGGGGACCTAGTCCTTTTTGGTTTGAAGTCATGTTTGTTAGACCATTGCTTGGTCGAACTCGCAAGCGTTGCTATCTCAAGCTTGTTTGTCAAGTTTAGTTGATCAAAACTATAGTCTTGATTTCTAGTCTACTTATAACTATGTCTCGGATTAGGATAGAATGTGTAGTTGAGCTTTAGACTTCACAGCGTTCATCAATTGAAGACAAAGATCTACCGAGGAGAGCTTGGAGGAACTTCATCAACAAAAGGTATGTGGAGACTAAAACTTATATATCACTCAGAAGTCTATTCTATTCTATCTTCTAATGAGACTAAGTCGTATAGCTATATAGACTTTTACATTATACACATTTGATATTTCGAGCTGAGTTTATCTCTGTTAGAGCATAGCTCGGTTGAACCCACCAAGCGTTGGTATGTAAAGTTTTGTTGTCATATTTTAGTGAATCAAAACTCATTTAAAGAGTCGCTTGATTATTTACTAGAGTCAACTTCGTATAGGTTAGCTAGAAAGTTACTAGGATATGAGACTTACAAGTATTACGTGAAGACTTAAAGAATGTGAAGAAGTAAAGAACTACAAAGACGACATCATCCTTCCACTTGAGGTTAGTAATATTTGACTTGAACTGTTTCATTCCTAACGTATCTTTCAAGTCGTGCATATTGAAAACATAACTGGGAAGCTGTGAATGATTATACTCTAGGTAGACATAGTATTAAGGAATTACAATACGAAGTATAACGTCTATCTTTTGAACTTTGTATATAAGACATCGACATAATCGTATGAATGCTATTGTGATTATGTATGGGTATGGGTGAAGATTTCGTCCTAGGAAACAATGTTTTTATATTCGTTTAAAGGAAGTACAATTCATAAACTTGTGTTATGAATCGAAAGGGAAATCACTAGGCTTATTGCTATTGTTATTCATTGCAAATCTTTGGATTACCAATATGTGTGTTTAGTATAACCGCTCATAACTTGCTTATGTATCTTGGTAAAACTATTCACAAGGCCTGACTTTTGTATTTGTATGACTTTTATTAGTGAAACCGATCTTAAGTAATTACCTGAGATGGTATGATCGATTTACTGTAATTGGTATGACCAACTCTAGACATTGGGGAACCGATCTTAGTAAGAGGTGCAACCGATCACAAGTAGGGGAATCGATCCTTGTAAGAGGTGCAACAAAATCTTAGTGATTGGTAACCGATCCTATGACTTGTGCAGCCGAGTACAAGTTAGATACCATATATATGTGGTAACCGATCCTAGTACCTAGTCAACCGATTTTTGGAAAGCTAGTGCGACTAATCTTAGTACCCACATGGAGGTAGAACCGAAACTTGTTTTTGTAGAACCGTGAAACCCATGATTGGTGATTTGATAGGATAATCAATCACATAGTTCTTGGAAATCAGATGAACCAATTCTAAACTTGTTTGGAAGTGTGGAAAATCGGTTCCAAGATTGTAAATATGAAAAAGGATTTACAAAGTAAAGATGTCGACATACTTTGAACATGTGCAGTAACTCTTATCTTTTATTGTTCAAAGATATTCCTTAATAGCTAAAGGAGAATCTCGGATCGAAATAAATTGAGAATCTTTTAATTAAGGTTTTTAGTTTTATATGCTTTTAATTTCCAGCAATTAAAATGCATATCTTTAGAAAATAAAAATTAGTAATGTGCATTTACTAGTTGGAGATTTTCTACATAGATTTCGGTTAATATTTGGACAGTGCATTTCCAGGAATTATGAAAACCGTTTTTGCCCTTATTGCATATCTTTGAGAATATTCGGTTTTGGAAATTCCTTGGTGTCCAAACTTACTTGGTCTATAAATATTGAAGTTTTCATTTCAAGCAAACTAATCCTCAGAGCCAACAAAACTACCTAGTTGTGTTGTTACTGGTGGAGACGTCTATTCGGAAAAGAAAGTACCCTAATTAGGCGAAATCTCTTACGACCGCTCGTTTTAAAGACTTCTTTGGGATTGGGAAGCTCTGCGAGTACCGTTGGTGGGAAACTAGATAATTGCAGTTTATTATTAGTTTTTAATTGATTTGATTGACTAACGGTTGTTGAACTTTGATTGCACCTAGTTTGTTTATGCTTGAGAATCTTCTCTTCTGATATAAGATTCACTCAAACTAGATCGAAGTTTCGACGGGGATCTTTAGACTGTTTGTAGATCTAAAGACGTCTTGTGATAATCCATTGTTAACAGACTCCGTTCTGTGTGTGATTGATCACAAGAGATTCAAGTTGATTGTGTGTAGGTGTTTATTGAATATCTAAGAAGATTTGAAGACGAAGAAGATTTCTGATTTGGGTTCATAATCTTTGGTGTGCACAAAACTTGATCGGCTGGGGATCCAACTATAATCGGTTTATCTTTGTGATAATATAGATTGATTAGTTGAGTAGATCAGCATCAATACATTTCTTTGTGATTCGAAGTATTGATTGCAAAATCTTCACAATTACTTTGGTAGTTGTTATTGGATAGATCTAAGAACCTGACAAAGGAGTTTATCTTACTAATATAAAGAAAATATGTCATTGTTTGGTACGACCCTCTTTTTTTTTGGTATTTAAAATGACGCGAATACCCTTCCGCGTTTTCTCTATTTTGCCTGCAACGCTTCGTGAATTAGATGAAAGTGAAGGTCAAATACCGTTCTTGGTTTCTTCTTTCTAAAAACCTATCGAACCAACAACAGCACAAATCGATCTTCTCTTCCCCGTTAATATCAGAGATTCAAAATCACTCTTTATCGTACATAGAGAAAGTTCCTCAATTTATCTAGAGAAACAGATGGGGAATTGAATTCATTATTCAAAACCCCTAAATTTTTTGTTCAGCTCATTGATACAATTCAATGTTGATTCAAAGAGGAAAAAATCACATCAACCGACACACAGAATCACCCCAACAGCTGGTGAATAAGTTGAAGAAGGTAGGTTTTTCTTTAGTGTATCGACTGAAAATTTGGGTTTGATTTGGAATTTGTATTTTGGGTTTTTCTTCTTTTTTTCATCTGCTTTCATTTAGGTGAGTTAAGGGGAATGGGAAATCGAGTATTGGTTTGGGAAATTGAAGTGAGGATGAGTAGAATGTTGTGGTTCTTAATTGGACTAAATTTGATGTTGTAGGGAACTCAGGCATGTTCAATGGCCATATTCATAGTACAGCAAAAGTTATTTGCATGAATGCCTAAAAGAATATTTCCTCTTAAATCTTAGTTTGTCAATTCACTATTGATTCGACCCACTGACAAATTTTAGTTCACTCTTTCTTTCTTTTTTTGGTTTGTAGACTACTTCATTGCATAAAATCTATTTGGTTTGTAGGTAAAGCTTTGGGTTCTGATCCACTTCGATGTCCAATAATTTTTTAGCTAGCTCGACTTTGAGAGCTAACCCATAATCATATTTTTTAATGTGCCAGAATGTGCATAAAAAACCTTTGTCGTGCTCACCCCTCTACTTAGGTTTTCTGTTCCTATGCCTATAGGAAATTCTAATTGGCACAAAATTTTCCGTGGCCGACACCAGAACCTTTGGTAGCACAAAAGTGAAACAGGTAAGCATTTCTTCTCTGCTTTCCAAATTTATCAGTCTTATCTTTTGTGTGATCGCTTATATCCATGCTTAATTAGTAGAAATATCAACTGGTGTTTCAAATTTTCGTATGAACGCAAAGTATTAGCTGGAGAAGTGCGTTGATGATTTCTAACTGCATAATTGCGATGTCATTTTATATATTAATGGACCATGACTCGGACTGCTATTGAAGGTTGAGTGTTAAATCTTAGAAACAAAAAATTCAAGAGCACTTAACATCTGTTCTGGAACCGTTGAATGTACAACTGATTGGTATAAACTTGCTGCTGACCACTGTGATGATGATTTGTTTGTTTCCCCCTCAATGGATATCATTGTTAACATTCAGACAAAACTAAGGAATGATTATCACTAAGAAATATGTGACAAAAAGTGGGAAACGTATTAAATAGCAACTCTCACTTTATGGATTTTACTTTGTGAGAATTGGTTCGTCTTTTATGGAGTCACAGTAGTCAAGGACTTAAAACAAACCAACTTGATATAATCTTGGGAGCTATATGAACTCTAGAGCCTAGAGCTAACTCTTAAAGCCAACCATTAGAATGCCAGCTAACACACAAAACTTAGCAGGGATCAATAACTCAGCACACCAGCTAACTTGGTGATAGATAATGTTTAAGGTACCCAATGAATATCATAATTTCGCAACTAATATGCATGCACCTATTATGGGTGTTGCCAATATTGGTATTCATTCATAAAAATAGTAGGGATCAAAAGAGGATTGTATTTGATACTCACATGTGCTGCTATTATCGCAATTTATGGAGTAAATTTCATTCATTTGTTTTGGTCGTGTGCTTAATTATATTTTTGTTGGCGAACTATTTGGTCTTCTTAATTCTGTGCGTTGTTTTGCAAGAGGTTATTATAGATTCAAATTCTGGATAAATTTTTAGTAATATCTTAATGCTCACACTATGGTCTTTGCTCATAACTTCAAGGTGGTATTACAATAGGATCACATCTCTAGTTGGAGTAAGCTTCTGGGCTACGAGATGGAGTAGTAGTGAGTTGATATCAATGCAAGATCTCTGTTAAGAAAATATTCCCTCTTTAGTTTTTGTTTGTGAATTTATTTTTTATTCGACCCTCCGACTGATTTTAGTTCACTCTTTGTTTTGATTTTTAGGTGGACACATTGCAAGATAAAGCTTCCGGTTCTCATCCACGTCGAAGTTCAAGAATTTTCGAGCTAGCTTAACTTCGAGAGATAGAGAAAGAAACGCAATCCCAACAAATAGATGCTCACTTACAGCAGCCCCATCTTCTTTATAGATTAAAACAAGAATCTATGACTGAAATTCTCGCTTTTAGAAAAACATCGTAGTGCTTATCGCAATCGAAAAAGCAGAATTGGATACGGACATACAGAGGAAATAAGGTCGTTGATTTTGACAATTGACTAAGTGTTCGACCGTTAACTACTACACCAAAACAACAAAATTACAGAATGAACGGAACGGCAGGTAGGCGCATCGCGCATGCGTGTTATACTAGTTGGGATAAACGGAAGAGCCTTTTTTCAAACTCATATCACATTGTTTAAAAAGAGTTGTTACTGAACAGATTTGTTGTTCCTTTACTGTTTGGAATACGAACCAAAGGAATTGTTCCAAGTGTGTGACTTATTGCAAGTTGGAGACGCAAGGATACAGACGGAACTAGGTGAACTATAGGTTTAGTTGCTTGGTCTCAACTATACGAAGTTGGTTTAGATTTTGTATAACGGCTTAATCCCGAGAGTATTCAATTATGGACAAGGTCCCGGGGATTTTCTGCATTTGCGGTTTCCTCGTTAACAAAAAATTTCCGTGTCTTTTACTTTTCTATTTCCGCAATTATAATTGTTTTATTATAATTAGAAGTAAAATACACAAACGTTAATTCCTATTTACTTGATAGCAATCCTATTGTGTTTGGTTAAGTCTGAACCTATTATCAAGTAAACATACTTCGTTGTTGTATTGTCTCGATCTTGAATCCATAGTCAATCACACAAGTTATCTTGTTGTCGTATTGTCTCGATCTCGTATCCATAGATGATCACACGAAGTGTGAACCGATTAGTTGTATTGTCTCGACTCAGTCCATAGATAATCACTTTCGGAGAAAGGACTTATAGGTGGAAAAGTTTTAGATTGAGGTATATTTGGGTACCCTCGTCTTTTCAATTGGTATCAGAGCAGCCAAACACGAAAAGATCTAACAATCTATATTTGGTACGATCCAACCTATAAGACACGAGTTAAAGTAAAGTTAAGAGAGAGAGAAAACTAAAGAAAGACTCAGTTAACGTATCACAATACATTGGAAGTTTTTATTTTAAGAAATGTTTAAAAGGGGCTTCTTCATCAAGTTCTACTTGCTCTTCTGAGAATAAGTCTGAAGGTTCTCTAGACGAGATTAAGTTACGCCCTGTATTCGCAATCAATGATTCAGACTCTGAAAAATCTCTTTTTGATGACGAGAATTTTTTGAGTTCTATGCTTGAGATTTCTGATGAAAGATCAAGTGTAAAAACATCTGAACTAAAGGAATTGAGCAAACAATTTCTTATTTGTTCTAATGGACTTCTTTCAGCACTTGAAAGAGAACGAGATTTAACTTTAAAGTTTGAGAATCTTGATGAAGAGCATAACTTGTTGAAAGAATAATTCTCACAACAAATACAGAGTCTTAAATTCAAAGTATGTGCTAGTCTTTCTCAAATAGAATTATTTAAGAAAGATCGTGATGCGACTCTTAAAAAAGTACATTTGTTGGAAGAGAAACTTGTTGAATCTGATGCAAGGATTAACTCTCAACAAAAGAATTTTGAAGAGAAAGAAGGTGAATATCCTTCACAAGAAAAATGCCTTGAGGCTGATCTAGCTAGTACTCTTGATAAAATTAAGAAGTTGGAAAAATAAAATTTGTACTTGAAAAATTCCAATGATAGCATAAACAATCTATCCTCATTGTTAGAAGCAGGAAGATATCATGGTGATACAAGAGGATTAGGATATAAGGAATCAAGTGCTTCCAACGATAACAATGAGATAAAATTTGTTAAAGATACAAATTCTTCTCAACCAGAGGCTTCCACTGATGTCAAAAATTATGTTATTTCGTGTAAAGAAGTAAAGCATGTTAAGCCTAAGGATTGTGTTCAACCAGCAGTAATCAAAGAGAACATTTCTGCTAATGTCAAGAAACCAACAATATTGAACAAAGATAAGAAGAAGAAGAAGAAGAAAAAAAACTCGTCAAGCTCCAATGCAAGCGGATCCACAAAAAGGTAACATTCAAACTCAGACTTCGTATGTTACTAAGCATTGTTATTATTATGGTAATAAGGGACACTTGCTATGGGGATGCAAAGTTCGTAATATGCAAGATGCACTTTCTTTTGTATCAAACGAATTGGCTAAGTTTCAAAAGAACTCAGATCGTTATTGTCCTAAGTTTAGGCAATAGAATTATTATAATGATAGTTCAAACTTTACCTATCACTCGACAATGTCATCTCATAAAAGACCCAATTATAAAAGGAGAGATGACTTTGTAAATGCTAAGACAAGATCTGATGTTCCAAATTGGAGAAAGGTTGTTTCGCAAAATATCCAAAAGGACAATGATCCAAATGGTATGAAGGAGAAAGATGCTCTTGCGAAACCCAACTCTAAATGGGTCCCAAAGTCTCCCATAGCCAAGAAGGGACCAAAAGTTAGTCACAAGAATGACTCTCAGCTGTTAATTGTGGGTGACAATAATTACAAGAGTTTTCTTGAAAGACTAAAGAAAGACATCATGTCTGAAATCTCTTGTACTAATGAATGTTATGATAATGACACTCTTCATCACAAGTCAAAGAAGAAAACACAAGAGATGGAACAAGATAAAACAAACCAAGAAAGAGGTCAAGAATGATGATTCTGTCTTAGTCACTCGTGACGAACAAGACAAGGATCAACTCAACACAACCTAGTTGTGTTGGAATGTGCATGCTCACCTTTGTGCTCAATCTTATGAAGGTTGAGGAAGCACATGAAACTGAGCACATGATCTCTCGGTTATTATATGATTAATTAACATCTTTAGGGAGATTTATTTTCTTCTATACTCATACTTTCTCTATCTATATTTGATCTTTTGATAGAAATGATAATTTTGAGTTTATGATGTTGATATCTACTGATCATATATGTGTATCTCTTGCTTTTACGCTTAAAACGAGCCAAAAATCACTGAATTCGGACATCGTATGCAAAAGTTATGTCAAAAACAGTTTAGTGTCGTGATCCGTCACAAGTAACTCTTGTAACCGATCCTAGTAACCGGTCCTAGTGACTACTAGTGATTTTGTAACCGATCCTAGTGATAGGTCCATACGAAGGAGTGTAAAACTGTTTTGCCCATAACTTCTTCGTCCAAACTCGGAATGACCTCATTCTTTTTGCGTTGGTTTCGCAATTCAATTCCCTACAATCTAGAGCAGGATTGAGTTCTAGCCCATGTTGGTAGGCTTTATCAAAGGATCATAAGGGGTTCTGATTGAAACAAATATGTGAAAAAGTCACAATATGTTGAATCATTTTTGGTTTAGCATAAAAGCATATGTGTTTCGGGGTTTCAACTTTTGCATCGCATTAGTTAAAACTGGTTTTCAACCTTTCTCTGGTAAAGGTTGGTATTTGTTGTTGTTCTTTTGTCTTATGAGAGGATGACAACACAACGGGGGAGAGTTCTATCTTGAACTGGCGCTTAATGTCATATCTTAAGGGGTGAATAGGATGCGGAATTTGAGGTAACGAATTTGTTAGTTAATCGTTTTCTTGTTTAAGAAAAGCCTGATTTTATTACATATATTTATTGCTTTTGCTTAACAAAATTTCGGTACAATTGATGTTTATTCCATTATTTGTGTATGGATGTGTGTGTGATTCAATTGTTTCCGGTTAAGAAAAACTATTGTTATCTTGCTTTATTGGTTTGGTATCAATTGTTTAGGCTTACAAAATTTCGGTGCAATTGCGGTACTATATTGTCTATGTTTGTTTCAATTGCTTCCGGTTGAGGTAAATAATTATGCAAGTTGATTTATTTTGGTTTGTATGAATTGTTTATGGCTTAACAAAAGGGTTTTCGGGATCAATTGTTTAGTCCAATTCGATTCCGGATAAGAGAAACTAAGTTAATTCTGATCTTAGTTAGACTTATCAAAGTGGAGGTTTCGGTTATTCAAGTCTAATCGAATACCTTAACAAGAAATGCTAGTTAACTAACCTAGTATTTGTCTTATTTAAAGTGAAAGGTCTAAGTTATTATTTGAATAATTAGAACCTGATGAGAAAAATAGAGTTAATTCTGATCTTTATTTTGGTCTTATCGAACAAGCGATTGTATTGGTACAATCGGTTTAGCAAAGGAACTAAGGAGCTTAGTCTATTTTTGGTTTGCTAAACTATTAGGAAAAATTGCTTCGGGCAATTGTTTCCTTGGTAACATATCAAAACAAAATTACTTTGTAGTTTCGGTTTTGATATTGGTTATCAAAAATGGTGTGTGGAACCCTCGTGCTTAACTCTTATAGGTTTTGCAAGTCATTTGAGATTTGTAAGATCCTTTCGGTTTCTCTTTTATTTGCTCATACCTTTGTCATTTTGTGACAAAAAGGGGGAGAAATATATGAAGTAAACAAGTGATTTGGTATCACTAAGGAAAAGACAAGGGTGCTTAAACGTTATATCTAACAAAAGAGTAAAGCATAAACTAAGGGGGAGTAGCATATCATATTGATACTTGTGATTATCTTAACTACAAAGGAAATAACAAAGACGTGCGGATTGAAAATTTACCTATCTTACCTTTAGGGGGAGTATTAGCTTTGTTATTATAATGTCAATATCGGCATTTATGGATTGAATGTATACAGGTTATTTTGTTGTTGAAACTTGGAATCAAGCGTATGTGTAATGAATTCTTGTAATTTGTTTATCCATATGATGTAAGAGTTTTGTCACTAAAATTGACAAAGGGGGAGATTGTTAGAGCATAGCTCGGTTGAACCCACCAAGCGTTGGTATGTCAAGTTTGGTTGTCATATTTTAGTGAATCAAAACTCATTTAAAGAGTCGCTTGATTATTTACTAGAGTCAACTTCGTATATGTTAGCTAGAAAGTTACTAGGATATGAGACTTACAAGTATTACGTGAAGACTTGAAGAATATGAAGAAATAAAGAACTATAACGACGACATCATCCTTCCA
This sequence comes from Papaver atlanticum, assembly GCA_023531105.1. NCBI lineage: Eukaryota > Viridiplantae > Streptophyta > Magnoliopsida > Ranunculales > Papaveraceae > Papaver > Papaver atlanticum. Next base: position 3,247,363 of record JAJJMB010005585.1, on the reverse strand, counting down.
CTTGAGGTTAGTAATATTTGACTTGAACTGTTTCATTCCTAACGTATCTTTCAAGTCGTGCATATTGAAAACATAACTGGGAAGCTGTGAGACGGCTATTGTTGTCTTTTAAGGATGTTTCAATGATTGAAATGGGAGTTTCGAGCAATTAACCATGTCTGGATACAACACGGTATGCATACCTAGTATGCGAACTGTATTGGTATGATTCAGGTCCGGGAACCTTGTTTGCGTACCTAGTAAGCAAACGGTTTTATCTATAAATGTCTAGTATGCGAATGGTTCTACCTGAGTTGGGTCCGGGACGGCTGTTCGCGTACCTGGTTTGCGAACGGCTGGACAAACCAAGGTCCGGAGCTGCTATTCGCGTACCTGGTTTGTGAACACTGTGGTTAAGTTCTAAAATCGGTCAAGTATGATTCTCATACTCATGAACTAAAACATATATGAATTAAGGAATGCAGTCTTTGCAAACCGTGGCTTAATGTTCATGAATTGATTCTTGTATAAGTACTTTATACTATTACGAATCAATCGATTTTGTTTCAATTTATTTATATATATATATATATATATATATATATATTTCTATGAGATAGTGAACAATTGAACAACTCTATGAGGAACACAATTAGATTCATTTGATTATCTTTCATGTTTGATTGATCATCATATTTTATCTAAAAGTGTTAGATGAATGTGGTTAAGACAAAAGTGTTTATATGGCTAACTTCGGTTAACTGTTATTGAGCAAACTCAATATACACGTTTAGGTATAGTTACCCATATCTAAAGGAAGGTATATTTCATTTGTGTGTAACAAGCTAAGACCATCTAACGGTGGAGATTAATTTCTTTATTTCTAAGCAGACTTAGCTTGAATCTTAAATCAGGATTTCATCTAACAGTGAATATTGAATGCTTTGTTAATAAGCTATCTTAGCTTTGATTATAAGCAAACCTGATTTGAAAGACTGTATAAGGGAGAACTCTTGCAACTGAAAAACCTAATCCCGGCACTTTCCTGTGTCCTAGTTGCGTACTAGAGTCGATTCTCCTTTAACCTAGGTTTTTCCAAAACCATATTAGGTTAACGACTTGAAGACTTCATTTGGGATTCGTGAATCCAGATCCAACTATTTTCTATGTAGTTGCGTATTCTGATCTTACTTGTTCTATCGTATTGAGTATTATCTTCTCTAAGATTTGCTCGAGATTTATCTCCGATAGGTAAGATATAAAAAGTAATCACAAAGTTCTTCGTCTCAGACTTTGTGGTTTCGCAATAACTTCTTCTAACACCATATAGTTAAGTTATTGTGAGGTGACTAATATTTCTAGGCTGCTCTTCGGGAGTATAAGACCGGATTATTAGTTGGTTCCTGTTCACTTTGATTTATCATAGGACGGAACAAAACTTCATAGGTACTTCTGTGGGAGACAGATTTATCTATCAGAATAGAAACTCTGATAGGAACTCTTAGTTGTGGATGAGATCAGCTAAGGGAATCAAGTGCGCAGAACCCGGCGTGGTTCTAGAGGCGTAAGGAACGCGACTGTACCTTAATCGGTGTGAGACTTGGTTGGGGATCAACTACATTCCAGTCTGAAGTTAACTTGTAGTAGGCTAGTGTCTGTAGCGGCTTAATATAGTGTGGTGTTCAAAACTGGATTAGGTCCCAGGGTTTTTCTGCATTTGCGGTTTCCTCGTTAACAAAATTTCTGGTGTATGTGTTTTTTCTTTTCAGCATTATATTTGTTTATATAATTTAAATATCATAGGTTGTGCGTAGTTCAATCAGTTGATAAATCCGACCTTGTTTATTGGATATAACTTGATTGACACTTGGGCATTGGTCTTTGGTACCGTCCAAGTTATTTCTCATATCAATCAGGCTCACGGATTTCTATCTATTCGATTTGCTGATTGCATCGAGAAATAAAGATAAAGCTATTTGATATATCTCTTAATTGAGCTCGCTTTTAAGTTGGTGCTCTCGGAATTATATTGGAGTTTAGTCTATACAGATTTCCGAACGAATTATTGGGTGTGGTTGTTATACCCCCGCTTTTTCAATTGGTATCAGAGCAGGCAAACACGTTAAAGACCTCATAAGTCTGTGTTTGTAACAATCTGACTCTATGGACAATAAAGTCTCTATAAATGCTTCACCAGGTTTAGATCTACTCAACTTCGAGTGTGTTCTAGAAACCATTGATGAGGTTGAGTGTTTTAATCTAGAGAAAATCATCAAAAATCTTTGTCGAGAGAAACAACGATTGATAAGGAAAATTGATGGTCTTCATTATGAAATTTATATCAAAAACTCTGATCTTCGAGAATGCCCTGAAGAGGTAGTTGACCTCCAGAAGAAGTTATATGAACAAATTCGGATCAATACCGATCTTGTTGCAGAAATTGCAAAAAGTAAGGATTTTAAGTCTGTCAAAGAATCTCCAATGGATTTTGAAAAAGCGGGGGTCTAACAACCTCACCCAATATTTCGCTTAGAAATCTGTATGGACTAACTCCGATATACTTACAAGATAATCAACTAGACAGTTAGACTCAATCTTATAAAAAGTTAACAAAGAGTTATATCTCAATCTCTTAATTTAATCCGCAACTAAACAAATAATAATTTGCGAGCCCGATTGAACATAAGAGAGATAACTTGAACGGTACCAAAGACCAATGTTCAAGGATCAATCAATTTAAATCACCAACCAAAGGTTGGATTTACAAATTGATCGATTCAACGCACAACCTGTGATATTTCAATTATATTACAAAATATAATGCAGAAAAGAAATAACACATGTTAGAGCACTGCTCGGTCGAACTCGCAAGCGTTGATATCTCAAGCTTGTTTGTCAAGTTTAGTTGCCAAAACTATGAGTCTTGATTTCTAGTTTACTTATATCTAAGTCTCGGACTAGGATAGTAAGTGTAGTTGAGCTATAGAATCCACGACGTTTATCATACAAAGACGAAGAACTACTCAAGGAACTTGTGGAACTTCATCGACAAAAAGGTATGTGGAGACTTGAACTTATATATCACTCAAATTCTATCTATTCTATGTCCTATCTTGAGAAAAAAGTCGTATTGCTATATAGACTTCGATTATACACATTTGCTATTTCGAGCCGAGTTTATCTCGCTTATCTATTTCTCTAAATATGTGTTGGTAAGCTTTCGCTTTGGCCAAGTTCATCTTTACTCGTGACGAAAGTCATGTTGATTATTTCAATAACTTAAAAATCGCTTTGATGAAAAATAGTTTGTGAATAACAACTATATAACATCCTCTAAGAAAGTTTCAATGATTTAAATGAGAGTTTAGAACATGTAACCATCTTTGGATATAAACATGGCGTGTTCTCACATTTGTGTAAAAGTCCAAAACCGGGAACCAAAAGTATGCGTACCCATATGCATACTGGCGATTGTTGGAAATCCAGGTAAGTATGCGTACCCGTACGCATACTAGCGGAAAGTTCACGTCCGTGAATTTCTGCTGGAGTTTGAAAGTGAAAAACAAACTCAATCCGGTTACTTAAGTACGCGTACCCGTATGCATAAATAAGTAGGTTGCTTTCTAAATTCGGTTTGTTCATGAACTAAAACATTTATATATTAAGGAATGCAATCTTTGCAAACCGTGGCTATAATGTTCATGAATCGATTCGAGTGAATCAAAACCAATTTTTCTTCGATTGTGTCTTGTATACTTCTATAAGATCTAAGCAATTGAACAACTCTCTAACTAGTTCATTTGAGTCACTTGAACTAGTTATGGTGAAGATGAATAAGGTTGATATGAAAGTGCTCATTTGGCTAACCATTGGTAAACTATTGTTGAACCAACTAAGTGTACACGTTTAGGTACGGTTAATCAAACCTAAATGAAGTTACATTTCATTTGTGTATAACAAGCTAAGTTCGTTCTAACGGTTGAAATATATTAGCTTGAATCTAATCAGGTTTTCATCTAACGTTGAATATTGAATGCTTTGTTACCAAGGTAACTTAGATTGCAAACCCTGATTTGGAGACTATATAAAGGAGAACTCTAGCAACTGGGAAACCTAATCCCCACACCTCCTGTGTGATACTAGTTGTATAAGCTAGAGTCGATTCTCCTTTAACCTTAGGTTTTTGACGAAACCCTGTAGGTTAACGACTTAAAGACTTCATTGGGATTGTGAAGCCAGACCCAACTATTTTCTCTGTAGTTGCGTGATCTGATCTTGCTGTTTCTATCGTGATTGAGTACAATCGTAAGATTGGCTTGAGATTTATATCTCTGATAGGCAAGATAGAAAAGTAGTCACAAACACCTCCGTCTCATCGTTTGTGATTCCACAATATCTTGTTTCGCTAGTCGATTAAGATTATTGTGAGGTGATTGATATTTTCTAGGCTGTTCTTCGGGAATATAAGTCCAGTATATCAATTGGTTCATGTTCACCTTGATTTATCAAAAGATGGAACAAAACCCATAGGTATTTCTGTGGGAGACAGATTTATCTATTCCTATAGATTTTTCTGTGTGATATAGATTTGTTTATCAAGTCTTCCACTTTGGGTCGTAGCAACTCTTAGTTGTGGGTGAGATCAGCTAAGGGAATCAAGTGCGTAGTATCCTGCTAGGATCAGAGACGTAAGGAGCGCAACTGTACCTTGAATCAGTGTGAGATTGATTGGGGTTCAACTACATCCCAGACCGAAGTTAGTTTATAGTAGACTAGTGTCTGTAGCGGCTTAATACATTGTGGTGTTCAATCTGGACTAGGTCCCGGGGTTTTTCTGCATTTGCGGTTTCCTCGTTAACAAAACTTCTGGTGTATGTGTTATTTCTTTTCTGTATTATATTTTGTTATATAATTGAAATATCACAGGTGTTGCGTTGAATCGATCAATTGGTAAATCCAACTTTTGGTTGTTGATTGAAATTTAATGATCCTTGAACATTGGTATTTTGTACCGTTCAAGTTATCTCTCTTATATTCAATCGGGCTCGCAAATTATTATTTGTTTGATTGCAGATTGAATTGAGAGATTGAGATATAACTCTTTGATATACTTTTTATAAGATTGAGTCTAACTGTCTAGTTGATTCTCTTGTAAGTATATTGGAGTTAGTCCATACAGATTGCTAAGCGAAATATTGGGTGAGGTTGTTAGACCCCCGCTTTTTCAATTGGTATCATAGCAGGCAAACACGTTTAAAGACCTCATAAGTCTGTGTTTGTAGCGATCTCACTCTATGGACAGAAATTCTATCTCCATAAACGTACCACCAGTCTTTGATGGATCAAATTATTTGTGGTGGAAAATCGTTATGCGTGCTTTTCTTCAAGCTTGTGATTTTCAAACATGGGTACGTGTTGTTAATGGCTATGATCCTCCGGTTAATATAGAAGGCGATGTATCTATACCTAAGGATATTTGTAGATATAGTCCAGAATAAATCCTTGCTGCAAAGCAAAATTCTGACGGATTAAATGCTATCATACATGCCATTACCTCAGATCTTCAACATCATGTGACTACGTGCATAAAGTCTAAAGAAGCCTGGGATATCTTAGAAACTGTATTTGAAGGGAATACCTCTGAAAAAGAAGCTAGGCTTCAAAACCTAAATTCTGATTGGGAAAACCTTCGTATGGAAGATGAAGATTCTTTTGATGAGTTTAATCACAAAGTTTCTTAAATTGTTAATGCATCTTTTACATTGGGTAAGACTATTCCTGAAAAGGACATTGTGATGAAAATTCTCAGATCACTGCCATCTAGATACGATTATAAGAAGCATGCCATCGTTGAAGGAAATAATCTCACAACTCTTTCCAGAAATACTCTGGTTGGGAAGTTAAAGATCTTTGATCATGAGCATACATCCAAATCCGGAAAGGATGTTGCTTTCAAAGCATAAAAGAACACTAAATTACTTGACAAAAGTAAAAGTGTTTGCATCTCTGAAGATGATCTATCTGAGACTTATTCATCAGATGAAGATCTTGACAAGTCAGACTCCTTGATCAAAAAACAATTTAGGGACCTTTTTTTGAAGAGAAGTAAATGATTCTCCAGAGATAAACCCAGGCCATCAGTTAAACCCCATAACCGTGTTCCTCCTAAAAACATGGATAATGATGAAACTGATGACGAGGATATGCCTCAGTGCTTTAAGTGTAAAGGTTTTGGCCATTTTGCAAATGAGTGTCCAAATCGTAAAAAATACACTGGGAACAAAGGTATGGCTGCAACTCTTGATGAAATGTCTGACAATTATGATTCTAATGAAGACGAAAAGTCAAGTGTTGCACTTATGTGTGAAAATATTGATTTTGATAATTGTAGCAATACATATATCAATCTTGATATTCTTTCAGAAGAAATCTCAACCAATCTGGAAGAAAAAATTGATCTACCTGTTTATGTTGGAAACTCTTTTTCTGATTTTTCAGGTTCCACTATGTGTCTAGCCGCATACACATCTAGGGCGTCTGAATCTTCTTCCAGGTTGACATGTCCTTATTGTTCTCTCAGAGGTCATGAGTTATCAAAGTGTTTTAAGTTCAAACAAAAAATGAGATATGTCAACAAACTTCAACGAAGAGCGAATTGATTAGCAAACAAGCTAAAACTTGTGCAAGAATCATCAGAGGTATGTAAACGCATCTCTTCTTCAAAGAAGTTAGTTTCCAAAGAAAAGACTAGATCATTAGAAAGAGATTTATGGTCTAAACGCTATGAGAAACATGGCTCTATGAATTCCATTCAAAAAGGTTATGGTGGACAGATTGATCGGTGTCTAATAATGCATATTTCTAGATCATTTTGTTATCTTTTATCACATCTCAAGTGATTTAATATCCTATTTTAAGTCAAAATATGCATTTTGCATCTTTGGGTATCAATAATC
>JAJJMB010005585.1:3150853-3240418 GCA_023531105.1 Papaver atlanticum | reverse complement strand
TAGCCCATATTTCTTCCCTAACTTCGTACGGTCTCACCACTTTGTGTCTGTCTCTCCCTCTCTCTGTCATGTAATCACCCTAACCATCACCTAAATTGCTAGACCTAGTTCCTAGAGTATGGGTCTGATATGCCTATTGAGAGAAGTATGGTTTGAAAATCAATCGGTAGAGATCTTGGGACAAATCACTGCTCTAAGCATGGAAGCAACAAATTGAAGAAATGGGTTGTCAGAATTTCTTGTAAGTGGTAATTTTATATTCAAATCCCTAATTTTCTAATTGTACTTTAATGAAAATGGGAATTGATAATTGGGAGAAAACTTGTATAAATGGAGGGGGGATTGTAGAGAGAAACTCATGCCTGGAGTAGCCGGTGCACCAAGCTTTAGTTGTAATTTAGGTTTAATTTCATTTTCTCCATGTTTTAGTTTCTCACTGTGGTTGAGATGGAACTCCTAAATAATTAGAATCCTTTGATTTGGTTTACTTTTTCTCCATGAATTTATATTGAAAAACATGATTTAATCTCTGAATTCATATCAATTTACTCTCACTTTGTATGTCATGTATCCTTGGTAGTTTGATCAATTCTTTGATGTGTATTCAAGCTTTGTAAACTGATTTAGTTCAATTTGTGATTACCTATGCCTTAAACAGATAGGTAATACTAGGAATTGACACTTATAGTTCAGTCTTTGATTGGTTGTGCCGTAACAAGACAAACAATGCTTGGGTTTGTCAGATTTTTAGCTTGAGGTTAATTCATCTATTTGCGCAAGTGATTTATCACATCTTCAAGGTGGTTTGAGGCTAGAACCTCTATAACTCCTTGATTGAAAAGAGAACTAGTATATCAAAGTAGCGGATTTCTATGCATTTAGGCGGTGGATTCGAAATCATTGTCATCTTTATACTTGTTTTAATCTTTCTTCCTTAGTATAATCATTCATAATCTTTTTCGTATCGATGCAAACCCCCCGCTTCGTGTTACTCTTGTTTGAATCAGTATAGTTAGACCATAGCTTCAACCTTGCACCCACATAGTCCCTGTGGATCGACCTGTGCTTGCCCTGTGTTACATTAGAACACTGTGCACTTGCAGTTAATATAATTGTCGGTTATTTTTCTTAGCCTACCACAGATCATTGTTCACCCCAGCACAACTTAAATTGTGTTGGTTTGTGCGTCTTGTCTCATGTGCCTGATCAAAAGAGATAAGATTTAGCACCCTTCAGGCTTTAGGAAAAGAAAATTCTTCTAGTTTGTTTTGATTTTCTTTTTATTTTTTCATGTTTTTTCTCTATGAGCATTGAAAAGTCTGGAATTCATGTTGCTTTTCATATCTAATTGATATTGGAAAAGTTTTCCCTGTTTAATCAATAAAAGAGGGTTAAAATAGACAATTCTGTATTTTTTAGGGTAAGAGTTGTGTGTACATGAATCCTTTGAGTGTATAAAGGTTCTGTAACCCTACATTCCTTTTTCCTTCTCTAAGAAACTCTTTTGTCATAAGTTTTGCTTGTAGAGCTTGTTCTGAGAAATTCCTCTCACAAACCCATATTACTATGGAGACTCCAAGCATCATAACTTCTGATGGGAAAGATGTTAATATGATTGTTAAGTCATCAATCATGAAGGAAAAATACATTCCTCCTGTTTACCCAAACCTGAAAATAAAAAGGAGGAATGTGAGAAAACCAAGAGCTGTCCCTTCAAATCTTCAGAAATTTTCTGGTGTTCTTGAAGAATTGAAGGAATTAAGAAAGGAAGTGCAGCAAATAAAGGCTTTTGTGTTTAAGACTCTTGAAATTCAGAAGGCCCTGGTTCGGCATCAACCAAGAAGGTTTGTTGATATCAACTTCTTTATTCATGAACCTTATGTCCAAATGGCTGTTGACGACAAGGAGTTCGGGGACGATAAAGAATTTTTCAAAGGTCTTAATGTCTAGGAAACTTCTTATGAGAATTTATTCTTGTGTTTTTAAGAAGGATAACTAGGGTTTGTAATAGCCATTATTGTGAGTACACATAGCTATTTCCAACGATTTTCATCTTGCAATGTTTTTATATTTATTTATTTAAATTCTAAAGTTTATTTGGAAGATGATTTTGCAGTATTAATCTTTATGGTTTCATATATTGCAACTTGTTATGGGATATGTGTGTTTGCATCCGTGAACCTTGATTGTCCCGTACACGGTCAAAAGTTAAGTCTTTCATATGTCAGTATGCAAGTATTGATAAAAGATTGAATGAACTTTTGACAAACAAAAGTTAAGCCTATTATGTTATTATGCAAATATTGATGGAAGATAGGATGAACTTTTGGTTACAAAGATTAAAGTCTATTATATGTCATTGTGCAAATAGTGATGAAAAATAGAATGAATCTTTGTTTATTCCGCAGTATTGATCTTCCCTGATCCACATTTTTATGTAATATACTGTGCGGCTCCGTAAGTATTCTTATGTGAGCATTTCCGATTAAATTAATCATGGGTTCTCTCGTGGTTAATTTAATTGAGATTTTTGGATACAAATTCATATTCTTATGTGATTATTTAATGTCCAAAGAAATCCTTCTTTTCTTGTGAAAGTAAGGTCGCTTTTGTTGTTCTTTCGAGAATGACATTATATGGGGGAGAGTTCTTAATTGAACTTGTGCTTAATTGCCAAATCTTTGTGGGGAGTGCGGTTGTGGAATATTATAGGGGTTATCTTGTATCTTTATAAACTCCTTGATGAATGCATTTAGTTTCGACTATATGATTACATCTAAACAAGTTGATATGTGCTTTTCTTTTGGTCATGAAGTATTTCTATGGAAATTTCATTAGGATCCCACTAATTTTCGTACCTTTGCCAATTTTAATGACAAAAAGGCGGAGAATTAATGTGTAGTTCACACTACAAATACATATGGTTTTCGGATCATTATGTAAGGGGGAGTGGTTTTCAGGTGAGATGAAGTATTGACTAAGGGGGGGGTAATACATATCACCATAGTATTATTGTCAAAGTTGTGATACAATTGAACTTTGATGCTGTGTAATAATACTATGACACTGTATAACAATGATTGAGAGCTATTGTTTTCTCATTGTTATGGCTACGGATCTTCAACAACGATGATGCTGAACTGAACATCTTTAGAATCATTGGAGTACTTGGAAGTGACGAAGATTTCGAGTAATGTTGAAGAACCAAGGAGATCAAGCATTTGGATGAGAAGCTACAAAGTTTATTTAATTTGTATTCCATATGTATTGATAGTTTTGTCACTAAATTTGACAAAGGGGGAGATTGTTAGAGCACTGCTTGATCGAACTCGTAAGCGTTGCTATCTCAAGCTTGTTTGTCAAGTTTAGTTTCCAAAACTATAAGTCTTGATTTCCAATCTACTTATAGCTAAGTCTCGGACTACGATAATAAGTGTAGTTAAGCTCTAGACTCCACGGCATTAATCATGAAAAGACGAAGAACTACTCAAGGAACTTGTGGAACTTCATCGACAAAAAGGTATGTGGAGACTTGAACTTATCTATCACTCAAAAGTCTATCTATTCTATCTCCTATTTTGAGACAAAAGTCGTATTGCTATATAGACTTCGATTATACACATTTGCTATTTCGAGCCGAGTTTATCTCGCTTATCTATTTCTCGAAATATGTGTTGGTAAGCTTTCGCTTTGGCCAAGTTCATCTTTACTCGTGACGAAAGTCATGTTGATTATTTCAATAACTTTAAAATCGCTTTGATGAAAAATAGTTTGTGAATAACAACTATATAACATCCTCTAAGAAAGTTTCAATGATTGAAATGAGAGTTTATAACATGTAACCATCTTTGGATATAAACATGGTGTGTTCTCACATTTGTGTAAAAGTCCAAAACCGAAAACCCAAAGTATGCGTACCCGTACGCATACTGGCAGTTGTTGGAAATACGGGTAAGTATGCGTACCCATACGCATACTAGCGGAAAGTTCACGTTCATAAATTTCTGCTGGAATTTGAAAGTGAAAAACAAACTCAATCCGATTACTTAAGTACACGTACCCGTATGCATACTTAAATAGGTTACTTTTTAAAATCGGTTTGTTCATGAACTAAAACATTTATATATTAAGGAATGCAATCTTTGCGAACCGTGGCTATAATGTTCATGAATCGATTCAAGTGACTCAAAACCTATTTTGCTTCGATTGTGTCTTGTATACTTCTATAAAATCTAAGCAATTGAACAACTCTCTAACTAGTTCATTTGAGTCACTTGAACTAGTTATGGTGAAGATGAATAAGGTTGATATGAAAGTGCTCATTTGGCTAACCATTGGTTAACTATTGTTGAACCAACTAAGTGTACACGTTTAGGTACGGTTACTCAAACCTAAATGAAGTTAAATTTCATTTGTGTATAACAAGCTAAGTTCGATCTAACGGTTGAAAGATATTGGCTTGAGTCTAATAAGTTTTTCATCTAACGATGAATATTGAATGCTTTGTTACCAAGGTAACTTAGATTGCAAACCCAGATTTGGAGACTATATAAAGGAGAACTCTAGCAACTGGGAAACCTAATCCCCACACCTCATGTATGATACTAGTTGTATAAGCTAGAGTCGATTCTCCTTTAACCTTAGGTTTTTCACGAAACACTGTAGGTTAATGACTTAAAGACTTCATTGGGATTGTGAAGCCAGACCCAACTATTTTCTTTGTAGTTGTGTGATCTGATCTTGTTGTTTCTATCGTATTAAGCCGCTACAGACACTAGCCAATCATGATAGAAACATCAAGATCAGATCACGCAACTATAGAGAAAATAGTTGGGTCTGGCTTCACAATCCCAATGAAGTCTTTAAGTCGTTAACCTACAGGGTTTCGTCAAAAACCTAAGGTTAAAGGAGAATCGAATCTATCTTATACAACTAGTATCACACAAGAGGTGTGGGGATTAGGTTTCCCAGATGCTAGAGTTCTCCTTTATATAGTCTCCAAATCAGGGTTTGCAATCCAAGTTACCTTGGTAACAAAGCATTCAATATTCACCGTTAGATGAAAACCTGATTAGATTCAATCTAATATATTTCAACCGTTAGATCGAACTTAGCTTGTTATACACAAATGAAATGTAACTTCATTTAGGTTTGAGTAACCGTACCTAAACGTGTACACTTAGTTTGTTCAACAATAGTTAACCAATGGTTAGCCAAATGAGCACTTTCATATCAACCTTATTCATCTTCACCATAACTAGTTCAAGTGACTCAAATGAACTAGTTAGAGAGTTGTTCAATTGCTTAGATCTTATAGAAGTATACAAGACACAATCGAAGCAAAATCGGTTTTGATTCACTCGAATCGATTCATGAACATTATAGTCACGGTTTGCAAAGATTGTATTCCTTAATATATAAATGTTTTAGTTCATGAACAAACCGATTTTAGAAAGCAACCTACTTAAGTATGCATACGGGTACGCGTACTTAAGTAACCGGATTGAGTTTGTTTTTCACTTTCAAACTCCAGCAGAAATTCACGGACTTGAACTTACCGCTAGTATGCGTACGGGTACGCATACTTACCTGGATTTCCAACAATCGCCAGTACGCGTACGAGTACACATACTTTTGGTTCCCGGTTTTGGACTTTTACCTCTTCCTCGGCACACCATGTTTATATCCAAAGATGGTTACATGTTCTAAACTCTCATTTCAATCATTGAAACTTTCTTAGAGGATGTTATATAGTTGTTATTCACAAACTATTTTTCATCAAAGCGATTTTCAAGTTATTGAAATAATCAACATGACTTTCGTCACGAGTCAATATGAACTTGGCCAAAGCGAAAGCTTACCAACACATATTTCGAGAAATAGATAAGCGAGATAAACTCGGCTCGAAATAGCAAATGTGTATAATCGAAGTCTATATAGCAAATACAACTTTTGTCTCAAGATAGGAGATAGAATAGATAGACTTTTTAGTGATAGATAAGTTCAAGTCGCCACATACCTTTTTGTCGATGAAGTTCCACAAGTTCCTTGAGTAGTTCTTCGTCTTTGCATGATGAACGTCGTGGAGTCTAGAGCTCAACTACACTTACTATCTAGTCCTAGACTTAGCTATAAGTAGACTAGAAATCAAGACTTATAGTTTTGAAAACTAAACTTGACAAACAAGCTTGAGATAGCAACGCTTGCGAGTTCGACCGAGCAGTGCTCTAACAGATTTGAGAAACTCATTTAATCCTTCCCATAAGGATTGTCGTAAGTCAGGAGATAAGCGAGGTTATGGCTTTGTGAAACCTGATGTGACTTAGAATTTCTCAGATGAGTTTAAAGATGTTGGTACATGTATGTTTTGAGGTTCTCGTGATCATTTTCAACATTGAAAAGACGAGGGTACCCAAATATACCTCAATCTAAAACTTTTCCACCTATAAGTCCTTTCTCCGAAAGTGATTGTCTATGGACTGAGTCGAGACAATACAACTAATCGGTTCACACTTCGTGTGATCGTCTATGGATACGAGATCGAGACAATACGACAACAAGATAACTTATGTGATTGACTATGGATACAAGATCGAGACAATACAACAACGAAGTATGATTACTTGATAAAAGGTTCGGACTTAACCAAACACAATAGGATTGCTATCAAGTAATTAGGAATTAACATTTGTGTATTTTACTTCTAATTATAATAAAACAATTATAATTGCGGAAATAGAAAAGTAAAAGACACAGCAAGATTTGTTAACGAGGAAACCGCAAATGCAGAAAAACCCCGGGACCTTGTCCAGAATTGAATACTCTCATAATTAAGCCGCTATACAAAATCTAAACCAACTTCGTATAGTTGAGACCAAGCAACTAAACCTACAGTTCACCTAGTTCCCTCAGTATCCCTGCGCCTCAAACTTGTAATAAGTCACGCACTTGGAACAATTCCTTTGGTTCGTATTCCAAACAGTAAAGGAACAACAAATATGTTCGGTAACAACTCTTTTCAAACAACGTGATATGAGTTTGACAAAAGGCTCTTCCATTTATCCCAATAAACTCCTTTGTCGGGTTCTTAGATCAATCTCTTCAACAACTACCAAAGTAATTATTTAGACTATGCAATCAATACTATTAATCACAAAGAAAGTATTGATGCCGATCTACTCAACTAATCAATCAAGGTTATCACAAAGATAAACCGATTATAGTTGGATCCCTCCAGCCGATCAAGTTTTGTGCACACCAAAGATTATGAACTCAAATAAGAAATCTTCTTTATCTTCAAATCTTCTTAGATCTTCAATAAACACCTGCACACAAACAACTTGAATCTCTTGTGATCAATCACACACAGAACGGAGTCTGTTAACGATGGATTACCACAAGACGTCTTTAGATCTACAAACAATTCTAAAGATCCCCGTCAACACTTCGATCTAGTTTGAGTGAATCTTATATCAGAAGAGAAGATTCTCAAGCATAAACAAACTAGGTGCACTACAAAAATATTGACTTTTAGCCACACGCTTTTTGCCACGAATTCATACTAGTCGTGGCTATTGATAACATATTGCCACGGTTAGCCTGAGATGTGGCAGTAGATCACTCATTTGCCACGGCTGGTTGAGTATTTGCTTCGGGCTGACAGTAGACCGTATTTGTATGCTCCGGAGGTATCTTAGTCACGACATGGTAGGCCGTGAGAACTGGTGGGCTTTTGCTACTGCCAGTCGTGGCTATATTAGGAAGAAACTGCCCATGTCATAAAGCGCCAAATTCCCGCCGAATGAGAATTCGACGCACGTTCTTAATTGAAAATAAAATAAAATAACTTACCACTTCCCCTTCTTCTTCTCCTGACTCCTCTCAGTCCTCGTTTCCATCGACCCGAAACCACCATGAAATACCTAACCCTTCAATAATTCATCTCCACTCCATTGTTCCAACCCTACGGGATAATCATTCCCACCTTGTTATCAATTGTTCACCTTTAAAATCCTAAATCGTGTTAACCAACTGAACCCTAAACACCAGTAAAATTAAATCAAAACGAACCAATTTGTTTTAGGATTCCTCCTGCTTCTTTTTCTTCTTCTTCTTCGGAGAAACCTGGATAATGATTAGTTCGGGTTACAAACCCTAGATACTAAAATTTCAATGGGTAAGGGATATCTCTTCCTCTGTTCCTTCTCTCGAAAAATCTAGATTCTTCTTTTTTATGTCTGGCAATTTAATTCCTTGTTTATTATGATTTTGTAATTCAATTTTGAAATCTAATCTGTCTTAGTTTAATTTTTCTCATTTATGGATATGGGGTTTTGTAATTGCTTGAATTGATGATTATAGAGGGCAGAAGAGGAGAAGGAAAAGGAAAAATAGGAGAGACTAAGGTCGATAGAAGTGGTGGTGGTGGTTATCTTCAGCTTCATCATAAAAAGATGAACATCCTAAAGATTGGTAGGATGAGTTCTCTAGAAGGATTACAGGTATGGGTTTTCATTTATGTCATCGACAGATTACTTTTCTATTAGTCTGTGGTGAACCGTATCCCCTAGGGACAGGAAGTTGTTAGGATTGCTTTTAGTGAAGATGTCAGGACTTAGTTTGATTTTCCTAGCCTGGGGTTTTCTTCACTTCTTTCAAATTCTTCCAATTACAATTTGTGTTTGAATTTTTCTTAACTGAGCTTAAACCTCTCCAGTTGTTACAGATCATTTCTTGTTGAATGTTCACCAATTTCTTGTTAGACCTACCACCGATGCATTTTCCCTAACATTATTAGCGTTTTAGTAAGAGTAATTGGTTCTTAACAGGTATTCACTTGCATTCATATTCACATGGTTTGTCATGTTTTCTTCTTTTGCTTTCTTTGCATCTAAGAATGAGCTCTGTCGTCCGATTTTTGCTTGTAGTTCTGTCCAGTATTATTTTAATATCTGAATCGTGCCAGTAGCGTATCACTGAAGTCCCATAGGTCTCATTGGATACTTTTGATTTCAGATGCATATTTGTTGATTTTATTACTATAGTGAACAAACAAGAAGCATAGTTTTGTAAGTAAAATGTTTATGTTTCATTTCACATAATATATGTGGTGAATGGGGAATATTATTTTGGAAATATACTGTTGAACACTAGAAAATTAGTGGCTAAATGTTGCTCATCCTGCACAATCTTAACATATAACAATAAACTTTGAAGACAAGGGAGAGTATGTTTTCATCCAACAGGCTACCACATGCCATAGGTACATGTATAGGCACATTTTTTTGTAATTATTTTACCCTTCTTGATGTTACTGTTACCCAAGGTTATGGCCATCTCAGATCTAGTTCTGGGGTGAGCATAAAAGACTGCCAGATAAAAGCTTAAGTTATAATCGTGTAATAGAAATACTGTAAAGAGGTCACCATTTTAATGGGGGTGGGTCTGTGTAAGTTTGTGTTTTCAAGTTATCTCCATTGGTTTGGTAATATTTGCTCTTCATTAAACAAGGAATCTTTTTGTCGTTTTCTTTGTTTTAGATTCCAACAACACAGCCAAAATCACCAAAACTGAACGAACAAGACTTATGGTGCAGTAGATAACTCTTCAGAAGGAGGTGGGTCTTCTCAGAGCCCAAAATGAGCAGCCCTGGACCACAGCAAATCTTCCAAAAGATTTTCAATAGACACCGTTGAAGACTCGGTTTCTTCGAAGACACCAATTAGGAGGTCATCCCTCTCCAGGCTTCCATCGGTGACTACTGTATGTATTCATGGATTATTGACTTATCGTTATGATTTATGCCGTATCAATGATCTTGTTTGTTGTGTTATTTTGATTCTGGAAAATGAGTTTCAAACATTAGATAATTAACTCTTTATGATACTCCTGATGCTTCCAACTTCTCGTTTTGCATATTTTGGCTGAAGCAATGACTCAGTGAGTGAGTTTGGCGAATTGGTGGCTGATCCAAAAACCAATGAACTTCTGCACCACACGAAGAAACCCAATATTTTTGTATGTACAAGCCCCTAAAATTAGCTAACTTTTTCGAACATTTTTAAGTGATATACTGTTCCAGAGCTTCAAGTGGTTTATTATGTTTTCGTCATTCTCCCCATAACGTATTTTAATTTCCTTATGTGTTATTCAGGTGAGTGATATAATTGATTATGACGTGTACATATTTACCCCATATATTTTTAAGGCTATGTCCTGGATGCTCCGTCAAGTCAACGAGATAGAGGTGGGTAACCCCATGTTCTTGTCAGGTGTTGTGGTTGAGGATTCGATCTTGCAGTAGTTTTATATGCTCTGCTTATACAGCACAAACATCCTAAGTTCTAGGATTCACATTTAGTGCTTGGTAGAAAAAGAGGAGTTTCTCCTATTTTTACGGTATGAATATGTATTAGTTTCATGTTCTGGACCACATACAATAATCTGGTCTTTGCTCATCTCCGATCTTCATTTTCATTGCTACAGCCAATCTTCGACGTGTATCCAGCTTTCTCTACAGTCTGCAACAAAGTAAGGTTTTTTCTGCTTCGACTTTCATTTATAAACATCTTCATTTTGATGAACATGTTACTTTTTTTTTTTTTTTTTAGCATTAGTGTATCACTTTAAAAAGCTTAGCTTACTCTGAAGCTATGGAATGACTAATGAGTTATGTTGCCTCAACAGTTCATTCTCTACTGATTTTATAAGACTGGATCAAGATATCAAGTCACCTCTTGCTGGGAAGAGAAGTAACTTCATACTTATGAGAGACTATATTTCTGGAAACACATCCAAACTCCTGGATAGACCAATATGCAAGTGACGGAATGTTATGTCATCCATCTGTTTTACTCAAAACCTTCAACTATATCATTTGTTGGAAACTCAACATTAGACTTGATTTCCGTGGTGTGTTAAGATTTTCTTTGTGTTGCTTGAATGTAATAAATTATGACCTTGTAATTCTTTTTTGAATGAATAAATGATGTTGTTGGAAAGATTG
This sequence comes from Papaver atlanticum, assembly GCA_023531105.1. Classification (NCBI taxonomy): domain Eukaryota; kingdom Viridiplantae; phylum Streptophyta; class Magnoliopsida; order Ranunculales; family Papaveraceae; genus Papaver; species Papaver atlanticum. Next base: position 3,229,413 of record JAJJMB010005585.1, on the reverse strand, counting down.
TAGTGTAATAAATATACTTTCCAGGTCAATTTGAAACTGTCAACTACCAAATATTATAACTGAAATGGCCTTTTACCAGTAGCTTGAACCAATAGCCACGTGCTGGTATATATCGTAGCAAATTAGCACAAATGTGTGCATCATCATTCTTAATCAGTCACGATGGTATCCGTGGCAAATGGCCTTGTTGCAATAGAGACGGGAAAGAAACCGTGGCATAGGTCGTGGCAAATAGTATTAGCCACAGGAATATTTGTTAGGAACATCAGCCGTGGCAAGATATCTTTTGCCACGGATTTTCGATTAACTGCCACGGTTCTCTGACGTCGTTAAAACTCAGTATTTTTGTAGTGGTGCAATCAAAGTTCAACAACCGTTAGTCAATCAAATCAATCGAAAACTAATAATAAACTGTAATTATCTAGTTTCCCACCAACGGTACTCGTAGAGCTTCCCAATCCAAAAAAGTCTTTAAAACGAGCGGTCGTAAGAGATTTCGCCTAATTAGGGTACTTTCCTCTCCGAATAGATGGCTCCACCAGTAACAACACAGTTAGGTAGTTTTGCTGGCTCTGAGGATTAGTTTGCTTGAAATGCAAACTTCAATATTTATAGACCAAGGAAGTTTGGACACCAAGGAATTTCCAAAACCGAATATTCTCAAAGATATGCAATAAAGTCCAAATCGGTTTTCATAATTCCTGGAAATGCTCTGTCCAAATATTGACCGAAATCTCAGTAGAAAATCTCCAATTAATAAATGCACATTACCAATTTTTATTTTCTAAAGATATGCATTTAATTGCTGGAAATTAAAAGCATATAAAACTAAAAACCTTAATTAAAAGATTCTCAATTTATTTCGATCCGGGATTCTCCTTTAGTTATTAAGGAATATCTTTGAACAATAAAAGATAAGAATTACTGTACATGTTCAAAGTATGTCGACATCTTTACTTTGTAAATCCTTTTTCATATTTACAATCTTGGAACCGATTTGCCATACTTCCAAACAAGTTTAGAATTGGTTCATCTGACTTCCAAGAACTATGTGATTGATTATCCTATCAAATCACCAATCATGGGTTTAACGGTTCTACAAAAACAAGTTTCGGTTCTACCTCCATGTGGGTACTAGGATCAGTCACACTAGTTACCAAAAGTTGGTTGACTAGGTACTAGGATCGGTTACCACATATTTATGGTATTTAACTTGTAATCGGTTGCACAAGTCATAGGATCGGTTACCAATTACTAAGACTTGTTGCACCTCTTACAAGGATCGATTCCACATACTTGTGATCGGTTGCACCTCTTACTAGGATCGGTTCCCCAATGTATAGAGTTGGCCATACCAGTTACAATATATCGATCATACCATCTGAGGTGATTACTTAAGATCGGTTTCACTAATAAAAGATATACCAATACAAAAGTCAGGCATTGTGAATAGTTTTACCAAGATACATAAACAAGTTATGAGCGGTTATACTAAACACACATATTGGTAATCCAAAGATTTGCAATGAATAACAATACCAATAAGCCGAGCGATTTCCCTTTCGATTCACAAAACAAGTTTATGAATTGTGCTTCCTTTAAACGAATGCAAAACATTGTTTCCTAGGACGAAATCTTCACCCATACCCATACATAATCACAATAGCATTCATACGATTATGCCGATGTCTTATATACGAAGTTCAAAAGATAGACGTTATACTTCGTATTGTAATTCCTTAATACTATGACTAACTAGAGTATAATCATACACAGCTTCGCTGTTATGTTTTCAATATGCACGACTTGAAAGATACGTTAGGAATGAAACAGTTCAAGTCAAATATTACTAACCTCAAGAGGAAGGATGATGTCGTCGTTGTAGTTCTTTACTTCTTCACATTCTTCAAAGTCTTTACGTAATACTTGTAAGTCTCATATCCTAGTAAATTTCTCGCTAACCTATACGAAGTTGACTCTAGTAAATAATCAAGCGACTCTTTAAATGAGTTTTGATTCACTAAAATATGACAATCAAACTTGACATACCAATGCTTGGTGGGTTCCGAGCTATGCTCTAACAAACATACATGTATGCCTTTCAAGAAAAGTGTAAAGGTTGCTAGTGATCTTCACAAGAAAGCTGAACAACTTTTTACTACTCTAAAAAGGTGTACAAAACTAACAAGAAACCCAAATGGGATAGTAGTGTTAGTATGGGAGCTTTTGCTCTAAAATCAACATCACCCTTTCAATGGTTCCTTGATAGTGGATGTAGCCGGCATATGACTGGAGATCTTTCTTGGTTTGTGAACTCAAATGATTTTGAAAGATGTCCAGTAACATTTGGAGATGGTAGTTGTTGCTACATAAGCAAGAAGGGGACGATCAAACTACCAGGCATTCCTGAAATCAATGATGTTGTATATGTTAAAGGTATGACTGCTAATCTTCTTTCTGTTAGTCAAATTTGTGACAAAGGCCATAAAGTTGTCTTCAATGCGAATGGATGTGACATTGTAGACAAGACTAAAAAAGTAACTTTTTAGGGAACTCGTGGTAAAAATAACTGTTATCTTTTAGATACTCAGTTTAATAATTGTTGCAATTTGACTAAGATGGAATCTACACATCTTTTGCATGAGCGTTTTGGTCACATCAATTACCGCCTTCTAACTAATATCATCAACAAAGAACTTGTTAGAGGTGTTCCCAAAATTAATGTTAAGATTGATGGTGTCTGTGGTTCCTGTCAAAAGGGTAAAAAAACAAATGTTCCACATAAATCATCTCGAGATATTCTCACTGAAGCTCCTTTTGATTTAATTCATATGGATCTCTTCTTCCTTATTCAACAACCTACTGTTGCTGGGAAGAAGTATGCTTTAGTTATGGCAGATGATTACACCAGATTCACTTGGGTGGCATTTTTGGCTCATAAGAATCAAACCCTTAGTGAATTCAAGATTATTGTTAATAGAATCCAGAACGAACAGGGTCACAAGCTAAAGAAAATTAGAAGCAATTGTGGAACAAAATTCAAGGACACTAAGGTTTTTGAATTTTGTGATAAACTGGAGATTATTCAACAATACTCACCACCCATTACTCCACAAGCAAATGAAGTTGCAGAAAGGAAGAATAGGAACATTCAGGAAATGACAAGGGTAATGCTCCATAACAAAAACTTACTGTTAAAGTTTTTGGGAGAAGCTATTTTTACAGTATGCTATTTGATCAACCGTGTTTATCTATGGTCGAAGACCTAAAATACTCCTTATGAGTTGTGGTACAGTAAGAAGCCAAACTTACACTATCTCAGAGTATTTGGCAGTAAGTGCTACATTCTAAAAGATCGAGAACAGAAAGGGAAATTTGATTCCAAAAGCGATGAAGGTATTTTTCTTGGCTATGCATCTGACACTCGTGGTTTTCGAGTATACAATCTCAGAACCCATGTTGTGATGGAATCAGAAAATGTTATCATTGACGATCTGAGTGATTTCCATCATGATGACCCTCCTGCTGAATTGCCTCCAACGGAGACAATTGAGAAAGCCAAATAAATCTCAGAATCAGTAGAAGTTGTTCCAACAGTTGCAGATCCTGACATTTCTAGTGACGAGAACAAAACCCCTAGTCAGGATATTCCTGTGGAACGAGAACGTGCTCCACCTCGGAACCTATGGGTTCAAAGGAATCATGATACTAACAGTATTATTGGAGGAAAATATTCTACAACTAATACGAGTGGACAACTTCAAAATATTTGCAATTTTGGATGTTATCTATCGCAAGTAGAACCAAAAAACATTGATGAAGGTCTTAGCGATCCATTCTGGGTGAATGCAATGCATGAAGAGTTAAATCAATTCCAAAGACAAGATGTATGGGAACTTGTACCTTGTCCCTCCAATGTAAATATTGTTGGTACTAAATGGATATTCAAGAACAAGTCAGATGAATTTGGCACGATTGTCAGAAACGAAGCTAGACTTGTCATTCAGGGATACTCACAGATTGAAGGTATCAATTTTGACGATACCTTTGCTCCTATACCACGCCTTGAGTCCATTAGATTGCTATTAGCTCATGCTTGTTTTCTCAAGATTAACCTATTTCAAATGGACGTAAAAGCCGCATTCTTAAATGGATGTTTAAAGAAAGAGGTCTATGTTGCTCAACCTAAAGGATTTGAAAGTTCATAATTTCCAGATCATGTCTTTAGGCTCATAAAGGAAATGTATGGATTAAAACAAGCACCTTGTGCCTGGTTCGAAAAACTAACCACTTCTCTTCTTAGGAAAGATTTTTCGAGAGGCAGTGCTGATAAAACATTGTTTACCAAATAGAGTGGGAAGGATGTTGTTATTGCTCTAGTATATGTAGATGATATCATCTATGGATAGACCTCTGAGAAACTTTCAAAAGATTTTCAAGTCTCTCTTGGAAGGGAATTTGAGATGAGCAATGTTGGTGAATTAAAATTCTTTTTAGGATTACAAATTCAACAACACAAGGATGGAATTTACTTATGTCAATAAAAATATGCTAGGGATCTTGTAAAAAGGTTCGGTCTTGAGAAGTCAACTCCAAAACTCACTCATATGCCCACTACTGGCAAGCTGCATAGAGATGAGAAAGGTGTCAATGTGGATCAGAAACTTTATAGATCAATCATTGGAAGTCTTTTGTATCTTACAGCTACGAGACCTGATATTGCTTTTAGTGATGGTTGTTGTGCTAGATTTTAGTCTAACCCAAAGGAATCTCATCTTGCTGTTGCAAAAAGGATCATGCGATACATTCAACACACTATCGGTTATGGTCTATCATATACTTTTGATACTAACACTGATCTTACTGCTTATTCAGATGCTGATTGGGAAGGATGTGCGGAAGACATAAGAGTACATCCAAGGGGTTTTACTATGTAGGGTTGAATCTTGTGGCTTGGCATAGCAAGAAACAAAACTCACAATCCCTTTCAACATGCGAAGTAGAATATATTGCTGCAGGTTCGTTTTGTACTCAACTTATATGGATAAAACAAATGCTTGCTGATTATGGAATTGACACTGGCATAATGAAGATCTTTTGTGATAACTCAAGTGTGATTCGCATCACTGAGAATCCTGTTGAGCACTCAAGAACTAAGAACATCGACATAAGGTATCATTTTATTAGAGATCTCTATGAAAATGGTATCATTAACATGGAATTTGTGCCATCCAAACAACAATTGGCTGATATTCTCACCAAACCTCTAGATACTGCTATGTTTTAACACTTACGGCTGTCTATTGGTGTTGTTTTGGTTCATTAGATTTCTAGCTTTTTATTTTCCCCTGGATTTATCTATATATTTGGGTGATAAAAGCTTGAAGTTCCAGTGTAGTGTTGTTTAAATTCCATATTTGTTTCTAGTAGTTGTATTTTGTTTATGTTAGGTATCAAAGTGTCCAAAGAAATCCTTCTTTTCTCGTAAAAGTAAGGTCGCTCTTGTTGTTCTTTCAGGAATGACATATTATGGGGGGAGAGTTCTTAATTGAACTTGTGCTTAATTGCCAAATCTTTGTGGGGAGTGCAGCTATGGAATATTGTAGGAGTTATCTTGTATCTTTATAAACTCATTGATGAATACACTAAGTTTCGACTATGTGAAATCATGGAAACAAAGTTGATATGTTCTCTTTTAGTCATGAATTATCTCTTTGAGAATTTCATTATGATCCCGTAGTTTTCGTACCTTTGCCAATTTATCTTGATAAAAGGAGGAGAATTATTTGGTAGTTCACACTACATACATATGGTTTACGGATCATTATGTAAGGGGGAGTGGTTTTCATGTGAGATGAAAGTATTGACTAAGGGGGAGTGATACATATCACCATAGTATTATTGTCAAAGTTGTGATGCAATTGGACTTTGATGCTGTGTAATAATACTATGACACTGTATAACAATGATTGAGAACAACTGTTTTCTTATTGTTATGGCTACAGATCTTCAACAACAATGATGTTGAGTTGAACACGTTCAGAATCGCTGGAGTACTTAGAGTAGCGAAGAATTCAAGGAATATTGAAGAGCCAAGGAAATCAAGCACGATGGATAAAAAGTCACAAAGTTTATTTATTTTGTAATCCATATGTATTGATAGTTTTGTCACTAAAATTGACAAAGGGGGAGATTGTTAGAGCATTACTCAGTCGAACTCGCAAGCGTTGCTATCTCAAGCTTGTTTGTCAAGTTTAGTTGATCAAAACTATAGTCTTGATTTCTAGTTTACTTATAGCTATGTATCGGATTAGGATAGAATGTGTAGTTGAGCTTTAGATTTCACGGCGTTCATCAATTGAAGACGAAGATCTACTGGGGCGATCTTGGAGGAACTTCATCAACCGAAGGTATGTGGAGACTAAAACTTATCAATCACTCAGAAGTATATTCTATTCTATCTTCTAATGAGACTAAGTCGTATAGCTATATAGACTTTTACATTATACACATTTGATATTTCGAGCTGAGTTTATCTCGCTTATCTATTTCTCAAAATATGTGTTGAAAGCTTTTTGCTTTAACTATGTTCATCATATTCTTGACGAGTTTAGTTGGAAACAATTTATTTGTTGGAAACTAAATATTAAGTCAAAAGATGATCATGTGAAAATTGCCTTGAAACATCTTACATGATTTGTGTGAGACAATCATTTGATGTCGACTTAGGAAGTTTCGTATTGATCATTCAATCACTTGAAATTACTTGAAACTAATGGTTTGTGTGAGACAGCTATTGTCGTTTTTTAAGGATGTTTCAATTATTGAAATGTGAGTTTAGAGCAATTAACCATGTTTGGATACAACACGTTATGCATACCTAGAAGACGAACTGTATTGTTATGATTCAGGTCCGGAAACTTTGTTTGCGTACCTAGAATGCGAACGGTTCTACCTGAGTTGGGTTCGGGGCGGCTGTTCGCGTACCCGGTTTGTGAACGGCTAGACATGCCAAGGTCCGGATCTGCTGTTCGCGTACCTAGTTTGCGAACACAGTGGTTAAGTTCTAAAATCATTCAAGTATGATTCTCATACTTATGAACTAAAATATTTATGAATTAAAAAATGCAATCTTTGCAAACCATGGCTTAATGTTCATAAATTGATTCTTGTATAAGTACTTTGTACGATTACAAATCAATCTGATTTTGTTTCAATTTGTTCATATATATATATTTCTATGAGATAGTGAACAAATGAACAACTCTATGAGGAACACAATTAGATTCATTTGAGTATCATTTGATCTAGAAGTGTTAAAATGAACATGGTTAACACAAAAGTGTTCATATGGCTAACTTCGGTTAACTGTTATTGAGCCAACTCAATATACACGTTTAGGTACAGTTACCCATATCTAAGTGAAGGTATATTTCATTTGTGTGTAACAAGCTAAGACCATCTAACAGTGGATATTAATTTCTTTATTTCTAAGCAGACTTAGCTTGAATCTTAAATCAGGATTTCTCTAACGGTGAATATTTAATGCTTTATTACGAAGTTATCTTAGCTTTGATTGTAAGCAACCCTGATTTGAAAAACTATATAAGGGAGAACTCTAGCAACTGGAAAACCTAATCCCGACAGTTTGTTGTGTCCTACTTGCGTACTAGAGTCGATTCTCCTTTAACCTAGGTTTTTCCAAAACCATAATAGGTTAATGATTTGAAGACTTCATTTGGGATTCGTGAAGCCAGATCAAACTATTTTCTCTGTAGTTGCGTATTATGATCTTACTTGTTCTATCGTATTGAGTATTATCTTCTCTAAGATTTGATCGATATTTATCTCTGATAGGTAAGATATAAAAATTAATCACAAAGTTCTTCGTCTCAGACTCTGTGGTTCCGCAGTAACTTCTTCTACCACCATATAGTTAAGTTATTATGAGGTGACTAATATTTCTAGGATGCTCTTCGGGAGTATAAGACCGGATTATTAGTTGGTTTCTTTTCACCTTGATTTATCATAAGACGGAATAAAACTTCATAGGTACTTATGTGGGAGACAAATTAATCTATCAGAAAGACTTATCTGTGGGAGACAAATTTGTTTATAAGTCTTCGACTTTGGGTTGTAGCAACTCTTAGTTGTGGGTGAGATCAGCTAAGGGAATCAAGTGCGCAGAATCCGGCGTGGTTCTAGAGGCATAAGGAACGCGACTGTACCTTAATTGGTGTTCAAAGCTGGACTAGGTCTCGGGGTATTTCTGCATTTGCGGTTTTCTCGCTAACAAAATTTCTGGTGTCTGTGTTATTTTTTTTTCCGCATTATATTTTTTTGTATAATTGAAATATCACAGGTTGTGTGTAGTTCAATAAGTTGATAAATCCGACCTTTTTTGTTGGATATAACTTGATTGACACTTGGGCATTGGTCTTTGGTACCATCCAAGTTATTTCTCATATCAATCAGGCTCACGGATTTCTATCTATTCGATTTGCTGATTGCATTGAGAAATAGAGATAAACCTCTTTGATATATCTCTTGATTGAGCCCGCTTTTAAGTTCGTGCTCTCGAAATTATATTGTAGTTTAGTCCATACAGATTGTCGAACGGATTATTGGGTGTGGTTCTTATACCCCCGTTTTTTCAATGTGGTTTTCAGATAATGGAGTCTTACAACTATTAAAAAAAGTGGTGGCTTTGTTTTTGTTTTGCTAGTACTCCAAGCACTTTGCTTTGGGAACAGTTCACGAACATTGGTCAACTGAATTTTTGATTTTTATATAAAAGGCTTAAGGTTCATGAACCCAGTTCACGAACTGTGTCCATCTGAGTTCATAAAACGAGTACGCAGTGTACATCTGATTTATGGATTCGAGTAGGGTTGGCGGACCCGGTTCACGAACCTTAGCAACCCGACTCGTGAACTTTAGCATTACGGTTCGCGAACCGTTTCACCAATGATCCTAGTATAATTTAGAGGATGCTCCAAGAATTATTTTTTAAATAAGTTTGAAATTGCTTTGACTCTCTTAAACACTTCTAAGACTTCATTAATCGCTAAAATGCCTTTGTGTGTGCATTATGATTAAACTCTTAAGTGACTAAATGGACATCAATTTGCTTATTGTTCGAAAGGCATATTTTCCAAAATAGAACGGTCATTGTACACGATTCCGTAATCGGAGCACTGTGTGTATTTTTCCATTGTATCTTCAAGACTAATTCTAACATGTTTTAATTGAAACCATAATTAGAGTTTCATCTAAATAGAGAAAGTGTTTGCTTGATTCTCAAGTTATCTTAGCTTGAATTCTAAGTAACACTCAGTCTTGAAAAACTATAAATAGAGATACTATTTCAACTGGGAAATTCAATCGCTGACACTTTGTATTCTAGTTGATAGATAGAGTCGTCCTCTATAAACCTAGGTTTTCTATGAGAAACATAATTACGTTTAAGATTTAAAACTTCTCTTTTGGGATTCGTGAAGCCAGGTCTGACTATCTTTACCTTGATAGTTCGTGTATCCTGATCTTGCTTTTTTATTATCGAGGTTCTCGTAATCTCTTTCAAGCAAGATAGATAGAAATCAAAAAGCTCTCTTCGTCTCAAACTTTGTGATTCCTTAAGATAGATATATGAAAACTATTCTTAGTTGATTAGTTGAAGATTGTTCTGGAGAGGTGGTAAAAGATCTAGGCTTCTCATCTAAGTGAGTGTAAGTGTTCCAGATTGTGAGGTTTGCTAGCTTTGTCTGCTGCAAACAGATTTCAAAGCCTTGATATTTGATCTAAAGGGAAATCAAGTAGGCTTATCTGTTAGAGGCGGATTGGTATCAAAAGTCTTCACTGAGGTTGAAGAAAATCTTAGGTTGTAAAGGACGTCAGCAAAGAGAATCGATTGCGTAGAGCCTTGTGAGGTTCAAGAGACGTAAGAAGCGTAACTGTAACTGAATCGCTTGGAGGGTGGATTCGGTATAAACTACATTCCATCCCTAAGTCTGAAAGTACTCTAGTGTCTGTAGCAGCTTAACATAGTTTGGTGTCAGATATGGACGAGGTCCCGGGTTTTTTTGCAGTTGCGATTTCCTCATTAACAAAACTTATGGTGTCTTGTGTTTTCCTTTTCCACATTATATTGTCTATCTTTATAATTGGATTTACACTAGTAGTGCGTCTTCAATCTTAGTAAATACATTAATCTAATTATGATAGATTACGAGAATTATTTCTTGTAGAATTCGTACCTTGAAAGATAGATAACAAGTTTATTACTTGGCAGAATTCCCATTGGATTATTTGGATATGACTAGATTGATCTTGGATATTAATTTTAGAGATCGTCCAAGTACTCTTCTTAACAATCAGGTTTACGAACTCTTTTGTCTATATATACATACTGGTTGAAAAGATATATAAATATAAACTCTATATACATATTCAAGGATCATTAAGTTAGTCTACCTGCGATATAAAATTTTGTTAATACATGTTGTTGAACGAAAAAGTTGGTGGTATACTTGGTACCCTCTCCTTCCCAATTGGTATCAGAACAGGAAAACACTTTTAGACCTAATAAATCTGTGTTTGTAAAAATTATAAAACATGTGTCCACGTACTGTAACATGGCACATAATGGGTTTGATTATACCAAGTGTTTGGGGATTACCTCAAAGGAACACTCTTTAGTTGATTCATCCGAATCCATAAGTAAAATTATAACTTCGGTTACTGAAGATGTATCGCCAAGGTCTCTTAAAAAGTCAAATTCAATATCAGAAAGGGATCTTACAAGGAGTTGCAATGACTTGTCTAAGACTATTGAACATCAAGCCTCTGTGATAAAAGACCTACAAGAGACGTATGCTCAATATGCTGATGAACTCAACCAATCTCTTAAAAGAGAACATGATCTTTGTGAAACTGTTGAATCATTTTCTAACAATATCAACAAACTTGTTCAAGAACTTAACCTAATGAGAGAAAAGGTAAGTAACCTTAAAGATATTGTTAGAAAGACCACAACACGATAGAAACAATTAGTTGAGAATCATTCATCTGAACTGAATGTTCTACGGTCGCTGAAAGAAAAGACTGAATCTGGTTTTAGATTATCTCAGGGGCAGTGTAAGTCCTTGAGAAAGGAAAATGCTACATTAAAGTGAAATTTTTCTCCAACCAAATGCCTCTAACACATCTTGTGATGAGAAGGTCACTCCTACTCCTACTGTTACACGATGTCGAAATACACATCATAAGACAACATCTAAAGAGCAACGGTTCGAGATCATATTTCTAGTACTTCTTCTGATTCTCTGCAGTTTTGTTCTCATTGTAGTAAAAATGGTCATCTTGCAATAACACGGTTTTATAGGAAGAAGTAGATTTTTAATCTCCGAAAATTGTTTCCTTTTGCAATCAAAGAGGTAAAAAGATTATCAACATCTCCAATTGATCCTAACTGCCCTATTACCCATAACACTTGTGATTAGAATATTCAGAATTACTCTTCATGAATATTTCATAAGTCTAGAAACTCTCATGGTACAATGTCCTATCATGAGGACGATTTCCTGATCAATCTGTGTTTAGGGCTCATAAACCTGTTAACTCCAAACCACTAACACGGATTTCCAGAGGACCACGAATTTTCATCATTGAGAATTATTTTTTCTAAAGAATCTTCTTGTGAACTTGACAAGACCAGGAGAGAAGAAAGGTTTTTACCCTCCTCAGAAGGAGTTTCGAAGCTCAATAACCCCATAATGAGGGAACTGACAACACTCTCATACGCGGAATCAAGGCCCCTGAATACATAATGACAAAATTCTGTATTTGAAATTTGATGACCACTAGCAGACAGAAAATCAACAATATTACGAATAAATTGAATGTAGTCAGCCATAGATAAACTTCCCTTGGTGACAGTTTGTAAAGAAGAATTCAAGTGAATAAGAGTAGCATCAATTTTAGATGCACAAATTCAGTAATTTTTTTTCCATATATACCTCTGAAAATGTTTTACATGATTTTACCTTTGCCAAAATTGGTGATATGAGTGATGATAAAATTCGTACAAGTAATAGCTTATCATGGTGATTCCAATAAGGAAAATTAGAGTTTGGAGAACCATCCATGTTCTTAACCGGTGGACAGGTGATGAAACCATTAATAAAACTCTCAAAATCACAATCTTATAAATAGGGTAAAAATTGAGCCTTCCAAAGAAGAAAATTGTGACCTGTGAGCTTTTTTGAAATAGCTCCTTTAAGTCTAGCAAAAGGGATATCTGTCGATGAAGAAGAAACCTCGAAAGGTAATGACAACGTAAAAATAAAATAAAATCAGTAAAACTGATGGAAAGAAAAAGCAGGCCCTTGGAAACCAAGATGATACCAAGTTAAGACTATAATTTACGTGTTCTCAATGGACGAGAAACACAAGTAAATCTTGTATGTTTATAATTAAAGATTATATAGAAATAAGAGTACAAAGAATATAAAGATATAAAATATACAAATATTAATTTTTACAATATTGTCCATACAATATAAAATATATGAAAAGAAAGTAGACACATCCGTGACTTGTGAAGTCGTGTCTATTATAGGTCTAAATACCGATAGCTCAGATAACATGTGAAAATTTGTGGCCACATTCATCATTATAGAGAGGAGAGAAATGACTACATTTCCTGAACTATGCATTATTTATTATAGACTAGAACTAAAGCAACCTTATATAGTAAATTTCTTCAAAATCAAGGGGATCCATTCCCTATGCTTCAAATCTTGACATTATTATTTTATGTGTAACATGCAGCCTAATGCTCCCAAAGTCAGTTTCCAATGGAAGTACACACAATCATACATAAATTCTCATCCAACAACATTTGTATTTGTTCCCTGGTTATATGGTGTTACCAGCACATGATCAAGGAAAACTTAAAATTTTGATAAGAAGGGCCTTCAACCTCAATTATACACCTCTTGAATCAGAGTGATATACGCCCTAGAGAGATTGATGCTGTTAGAGCATAGCTCGGTTGAACCCACCAAGCGTTGGTATGTCAAGTTTGGTTGTCATATTTTAGTGAATCAAAACTCATCTAAGATTCGCTTGATTATGTAACTAGAGACAACTTCGTATAGGTTAGACTAGAAAGTCTAGGATTATGAGACATACAAGTATTACTCGAAGACCTGAAGAATGTGAAGAAGTAACAAGCTACAACGACGACATCATCCTTCCTATTGAGGTTAGTAATATTTGACTTGAACTGTTTCATTCCTAACGTATCTTTCAAGTCATGCTATATTGAAAACATAACTGCGAAGCTGTGAATGATTATACTCTAGTAATGAGACATGATCACATGATCATAGTGTTAAGGAATTAGGATACAAAGTATAACGCTTATCTTTTGAACTTCGTATATATATGACATCGACATAATCGTATGAATGCTATTGTGATTATGTGTATGGGTAAAGGTGAAGATTTCATCCTAGGAAATAAATGTTTACATTTGTTTAAAGGAAGTACATTCATGAACTTGTTTTATGAATTAATGTGGTATAAGAGAAAGAAAGCAATGCAGAGATTGATGTAGGCTAAGAAAAAAAAGAGAATTGAGTAAGAAGAAGAAGAAACGTAGAAATTAGAGGAAGAAGAAGATAGTTTGATAATAATCGATTGATAAAAGTTGTGTTTAACACAAGAACAAGACTAGCCTTTTTATAGGCTTAAGCAAACAACTAAACTAGGACACGTAAACTGAAAAGGAAATCTAAAAGAGTCCTAAAATAAGGAAAGACATAAACTAAACAAACTTAGAAGCTAAGCTTCTATGTGGAATCTTCTGGAACATGTATATGCCCTACATCATGAATCAAAAGGGAAATCGCTAGGCTTATTGGTATTGTTATTCAGTACATATCTTTGGATTACTAATATGTGTGAGTTAGTAGAACCGATCATAACTTGTTATGTATCTTGGTATAACTAATCATAGTGCCTGACTTATGATTTGGTATGACTTTTATTAGTGTAACCGATCCTAAGCAATCACCTGAGATGGTATGATCTATATTTGTAATTGGTGTGACCGATCCTAGTAATTGGTGTGACCGATCACAAAAGATTTATGTAATCGATCCTTGTAATTGGTGTAACCGGTCCTAGTAATTGGTGTAACCGATCCTGTTAATTGGTGTAACCGATCCTAGTGACTTGTGTAACCGATCACAAGTAATACCATGAGTATACGGTAACCGGTCCTGGTAATTGATGTAACCGATCCTGGTAACTGATGTAACCGGTCCTAGTAACCATATTGAGGTAGAACCGATCCTTGTGTTTGGTAAAACCGTAAACCCATGATTAGTGATTTGATAATTGATTAATCACATAGTTGTCTTGGAATACAGATGAACCAATTCTAAACTTGTTTGGACGTGTGGTATAATCGATTCCAAGATTGTAAATATGAAAAAGGATTTACAAAGAAAAGATGTCAACATACTTTGAACATGATCAGTAACTCTTATCTTTTATTGTTCAAAGATATTCCTTAATAACTCAAGGATATTCCGGTCCGAAATAAATTAAGAATCTTTTAATTAAGGTTGCTAGTTTTATATGCTTTAATTACCAGCAATTAAATGCATATCTCTAGAAAATAAAAATTGGTAATATGCATTTACTAATTAGAGATTTTCTATTGAGAGATTTCGTAAAATATTGGACAAAGCATTTCCAGGAATTATGAAAACCGATTTGGGCATTTATTGCATATCTTAAGAATATTTCGGTTTTAGAAATTCCTTGATGTCCAAACATCCTTGGTCTATAAATACCCAAGTTTGCATTTCTATCAAACCATCCTAAGAGCCAGGCAAACTTTTTATCTTTTTGTTGTTTTCGGTGGAGCCGTCTATCCGGAGAGGAAAGTACCCTAATTAGGCGAAATCTCTTACGACCGCTCGTTTAAATACTTCTGTGGGATCAAGAAGCTCTACAAGTACCGTTTATGGGAAACTAGATAATAGCAGTTTATTTTAGTTTTCGATTGATTTGATTGACTAACGGTTGTTGAAATTTGATTGCACCTAGTTTGTTTATTCTTGAGAGTCTTCTCTTCTGATATAAGATTCACTCAAACTAGATCGAAGTATCGACGGGATCTTTAGAACTGTTTGTAGATCTAAAGACATCTTGTGATAATCCATTGTTAATAGACTCCGTTCTGTGCGTGATTGATCACAAGAGATTCAAGTGGTGTCGTGCAGGTGTTTATTGAAGATTAAAGAAGATTCGAAGACAAAGAAGATTTCTTATTTGGTTTCTATATCTTTGGGTGTGAACAAACCTTGATCGGCTGGGATTGTAACACCCCGAGTTCCGGACCAGGGTCAAACCCATATGGAGATCCGAACTCTAAGCGTTACGGGTCGGAAAGAGACTTATGCATATATATCTACTTTTATTATTTAAGTTATTTCACCAAGCACAATATAATTTGAAAATAATAATTTACTATTTAAACATATTTAGTTATATTTCCAAATGAACAATGATATCAAATTTAATGTCAAGCAATTACAAGGACGCAACGAAATCGCTAAGCTACTCTTTCCTTACTTCCGCTGCGCAACTCTGATAAATCTGCAAGGATGTAAATTGGGGTGAGATGACAGCTCAGTAGAATGCATTCCCAATTCTCTAAAGATGCGCAAACATGAACATTTTGTGAAGGAAAAACATATAACAAGAAACCTAATACAACTTTAACAAATCGATGATAAATTCAACAATCACAACACCAACAATGTTTTCGATAAACTATCCAATCTATAATTCAGTCTATGAGTTCACAACATTAAAATTATTATCAACAAATCATCCATTTAAGTTTCAACACATCATTCACATATTAACATTGTCACCAATAAACCATGAGTCCAAAATACCATTATTATTGTCAACTAATCATCCATTTGGGATTTAACACATCAATTCACAATTCATCCATATAAGTTCACACTTGAGTTCAACAATTCATTGAATTAGATTTTGCACATGAATTCATAACACCAATTATGTTTTCCAACAAACCATATAATCTAGATTTGAACACATGATTCACAAATTAATATTGTCATCACAACAAGTAACCATGAGTTCATGGTACGAAAACCTTGGTCCGTACACCCACCTATCGTTTATCGGCACGGACAGCCTCCATCGATGGTCAGGAACAAAAGTTCCTATGGGGATCATACCCATCTGCTCTCGGGGATGAAAACCTTGGTTCGTACATCCACCTATTGTTTAGCAGCACGGACAGCCGCCATCGATGGTCGGGAAACACAAGTTCCCATGGGGATCATTACCCATTTAACTATCAGGGATCGTTACCCGTCGTTAGCATGGAACATGTTCCACACAAAGGTAAAACATAAAATCATTTCCTTTTATAAATCACATTTACAAACAACGCAAGCAACCATGGCTTAACAACATGAATTTCTTTCAAGCATTTAATCATACAAACTAAATGCATTCATATTATATTATATATTTATTGGTGATAACCGTATCTGATCATCTTTAAATTTTCCAGTAACATTCTTGACACATTCATATATTACATATCCAAAATTCACACCAAACCAACGGTTCAAACAAAAGATATTCGTTTGATATGATCATTCTAAAAACTGGGCAGATAACATCATATTAGATAAATATTTACAGAAAATTCATATCAATATCAAATCAAGCGATTCCAAAGCAAAATGAAAGATAAGATGTTTATCTACAACTTTTGTTAAGACCTAAAATCATGTTAACATCATTAAGACTGCCTAAGAACCTCAAAATCCCAGCAAAACAAAATTGTTCAGAATTTCAGAAATCCTTATCGAAACTAAAACAAACATTCAACGGTGAATTTACGGTGGATTATTATGAAATTTTAACTAGTGATACCCAATTATGTTATCTACTAATAATCAAAGGATGATCATCAATCAAATGCATCTAATTATACAGATAAATTTCAGAACCCTAATGATATAAGATTAAACAAAATAAAAATCAAAGTATAACAAAAAAACACAAAGAGAAAGGGATTAAACATTCTACCTCTCAATTGCTACAAACTCCTTCTAATTTTCTTTATCCTTATTCTCCAAAAATCTCTAGCTTCCTCTTCCTCTCCTTCTCATTTTCTCTAGTTTAGGTTAAAACTCTTTATTTATCTTTTCAATTTCACTTAATTTTATTTATTATTAAAACTAATTAAATTATTATATTTCAACCCTAACTTTCTAGTTCAAGCAACCCACCTAGACTAAGGAAATAATAATCTAACTAACTCGGTTAAAATCCGACCCGGAACAGTAACTAACAATATAGGGTATAACAGGGATCCAACTAGAATCGGATTTATTCGATTGATTAGTTGTGTAAGATCGGCATTACCTTATAGTTTCTTGTGGGAATCTATATTGATTGATTGCAAATCTAAACTCTGATACTTCGGTAGTTATTGGATAAATTGTGAAAAAACGGGGGTACAACAACCACACCCAATATTTCGTTTGGAAATCTGAATAGACAAACTCCAATATACTTTCAAGAGAATCAACTAGACATCCAGACTCAATCTAGAGAAAAGTATATCAAAGAGTTTTATATCACTATCTCTTAATTCAATCCACAATCAGCAAATAGGAATTTGCGAGCCCGATTGAATATACGAGAAATAACTTGAATGGTACCAAAGACCAATGTTCAAGGATCAATCAATTTCAATCAACAACCAAAGGTTGGATTTACCAATTGATCGATTCAACGCACAACCTGTGATATTTCAATTATATAACAAAATATAATGCGAAAAAGAAATAACACAGACACCAGAAGTCTCGATCTCGTATCCATAGACGATCACACAAAGTGTGAATACCGATTTGTCGTATTTTCTCGACTGTTTCCATAGACAATCACTTTCGGTAAGAGGAATTATAGGTGGATAATTTAAAGATTGTGGTGTATTTGGGTACCCTCATCTTTTTTAATTGGTATCAGAGCAGGCAAACACGAAAAGATCTAACAATCTGTGTTTGGTGCGATCCATCCTATAAATCATGGGTCAAGGAAAGACTAAGCGACTGCAAAGAAAGTCTAAATACTTAGTTAACGTATCACAAGATATGTGCTCAAAAGGAGACAGTTCTTCAAACTCTTGTTGCTCAATTGAAGATACCTTTAACGAGATATTTTTGAGTTCCATACTTGAAATTTCTGATGAAAGATCAAGTGTAAAAACATTTGAACTGAAAGAATTGAGCAAACAATTTCTTATTTGCTCTAGTGAACTTCTTTCCACACTTGAGAGAGAAAGAAATTTAACTTTAAAGTTTAAAAATCTCGATGAAGAACATAACATGCTAAAAGAAAAATTCTCACAACAAGTTCCAAGCTTCAAAGAAAAAATGAGCACTGAGCGTCTTCATGCAGAAACTTGTGAGAAGAATGTGGATAATTCTCTAAAAAGGGTTTGCTCTTTTGAAAACGAACTTGATGATTCTAAAGCATAATTAAACTCTCAACAATTGTGCTTCAAGGAAAAAGAAAATTCTCTTCTTTCCCACATAAAGCATTTAGGGAAGACTTTTAATTATGCTCTTGATAAAAATGAATCATTAAAAGAAGAAATCTCTATGCTGAGAAAAATTAATGAGAGATCAAACAATCTATCCTCATTATTGGAAACAGGAAGAAGTCATGGGGATACCAGTGGTTTGGGCTATGAAGGTTGTAATACCTTAGTTCTTAATAAAGAGATAAAGTTTGTCAAATCCTCTTGTACTCAAACTGAGGCCTCTTTAGTGAAAACTTCTCGGTGTAGCTATAAAGAAACTATGAGGGACAAACCAACAATTGATGATCAGTCAAACCAGGAAATAAAGAAGAAGGATGATGAAAAAAAGAAGAGATCAAAACTAAGAAGAGTACAGAAAAGGAAAGGAGCATCCGAAATTTTTCACACAAAGACAGACAAAAGGAATATTTTTCTGATCCTTGGTCTTTGTGGTATGCTCCAAAGTCATTTAAAAGAGGGTATAAGAAAAACGATCTTAAAAGAGCAAGATCTGCTTCTCATCCTTTAAAAGGAACAGATTCGGAAAAAATCTTTGAATATGATGATGTGTCATATCTCAAGAAATGGAAGAGGGAAAACAGTTAAAAATAATACATTGTTACATAAGAACAGATTTCTGCTTACCCAAACACTCCTTGTGTTAAGAAGATTTGTTTATAATGGGTTATTCCATTTCCTTTTAAGAAAGGTTTCCGAAAAATGTACAAATAATTCGAATAAAAAGTTTCCTTTTATGAGAGGTTAAAAATCTTATAAGAACTTAACGCATATTCGGATCTTTCATGAATTCCTCTGGAAAAAAAATGAAAAAAAATGAAAGACCTAAAGAATGTTGTATCAGATTTGATATACTCCTGTAGATTTCAAGATCTTTTAACTAGAAAGATTCATATAATTCTCTTCTTTAAGAATGGGAAGGTGTTTAGTGAATTTTTTGGAGAATACTATATTCAGGAAGTTGAAAGTGTTCTGGACAGCTCTAATAAGGGAAGGTTCGAACTCTGTTCTGAACTATGGTCATATCAGATTATGCCCTCCTTAACGGATGTTAGAGCAACCAGTCTTTGTGAAGGAGTTTTAGAACTGATTACAAGAAAAGAACTCCTAAAAGAATTATCCTCAACTTCTCACAATAAAATTATTTTCCTTGCTGTATGCTGGGCATCTTATAGAGATTTTCATGATCTTCAAATGATTAGATTTCATGCAGAAATTTTTTGAAGAAAATCTTGACGAAATCATGGAAACCGAGGATAACAAAGATGAATGAAATTAGAGTCTTGCAATCCCAAGAATATAGACATCAGTTTTTGATTTATTTCAATTATTGTATAAGGTCTATTTCTGAATAAAACTATCAATTATTAATGAATAAAATTATTAGTTTATATTATTTCTTGTGATAGTTTTCCGATTACAATGTATGTCCTTGAATGCTTTATATTATTGCTATGTGTTTATGGGATGTCTGATTTCGGTTTTCATAACCTTAATATTTGATCCCATATGACGAGAACCCTTATGGTTTGTGTGGCTTTTTGATTTAGCGGGATTAAGTTCTATCCCATGTTGGTAGGCTTTATCAAAGGATCATAAGGTGTTCTGATTGAGACTCATATGTAAAAAGCCATAATGTGTTGAATCAATTTGTGTTTACATGAGTTGTGTTTAGCATAAACATATGTGTTTCGGGTTTTCAACTTTTGCTATTGGCACGCATTAGTTAAAACCGATTCAACCTTTCTCTGGTAAAGGTTGCTCTTTGTTGTTTTTTTTTGTTCTTGCGAGAGAATGACAACATAATGGGGGAGAGTTCTAACTTGAACTTGTGCTTAATGATATATCTTTCTGGGGAGAAGATGATGCGGAATCTGAGGTAACAAATTTGTTAGTTAATCTTTTTCCTGTTTAAGAAAAGCCTGATTTTATTGCATATATTTTGCTTTTGCTTAACAAAATTTCGGTACAATTGATATTTATTCCATGATGTGTGTGTGTGTGTGTGTGATTCAATTGTTTCCGGTTAAGAAAAACTGTGTCAATTTATTTGTCTTATTGTTTGATATCTTCATTATTGTTTGGTATCAAGTGTTTTTTCTTAATGAAATTTCGATGCAATTGTGGTGCTATAATGTCGGTTATTCAAGTCTAATCGAATGCCTTGACAAGAAATACTAGTTAACTAACCTAGTACTTGTCTTGTCTAAAATGAAAGGTCTAAGTCATTGTATGAATAATTAGAACCTGATGAGAAAAATAAAGTTAATTTTGATCTTTATTTTGGTCTTATCGAAATAAGCGATTGTATTTGTGCAATCGGTTTAGCAATGGAACTAAGTTTCTTAGTCAATTTGTTAAACTATTAGGGAAAATTTCTTCGGGCAATTGATTCCTTGATAACATATTAAAACCAAATTACTTGTAGTTTCGATTTTGATATTGGTTATCTAAAATGGTATGTGAAACCTTCGTGCTTAACTCTTATAGGTTGTACAAGTCTTTTAGATTTGTAAGATCCTTTCGGTTTGACCTGTATTTGCTCGAACCTTTGTAATTTTGTGACAAAAAGGGGGAGAAATATATGGAGTAAACAAGTGATTTGTAATCACTAAGGAAAGGACAATTGTGCTTAAACGTTATATCTAACGAAAGAGTAAAGCATTGACTAAGGGGGAGCAACATATCATATTGCTATTGTAGTTATGTTGACTACAAAAAGGGGAATAACAAAGATGTTTGGATTGAAAATATACCTATCTTTCCTTTAGGGGGAGTATTAGTTTTGTTATTCAAATGTCAATAGAGGCATTTATGGATTGAATATATGCAGGTTATTGTGCTGTTGAAACTTGGAATCAAGCGTATGTGTAATGAATTCTTGTAATTTGTTTATCCATATGTATTAAGAGTTTTGTCACTAAAATTGACAAACGGAGAGATTGTTAGAGCATAGCTCGGTTGAACCCACCAAGCGTTGGTATGTCAAGTTTGGTTGTCATATTTTAGTGAATCAAAACTCATCTAAGAGTCGCTTGATTATGTAACTAGAGACAACTTCGTATAGGTTAGACTAGAAAGTCTAGGATTATAAGACATACAAGTATTACTCGAAGACCTGAAGAATGCGAAGAAGTAATAAGCTACAACGACGACATCATCCTTCCTATTGAGGTTAGTAATATTTGACTTGAACTGTCTCATTCCTAACGTATCTTTCAAGTCGTGTTATATTGAAAACATAACTGTGAAGCTGTGAATGATTATACTCTAGTAGTGAGACATGATCACATGATCATAGTGTTAAATAATTAGGATACGAAGTATAACGCTTATCTTTTGAACTTCGTATATATATGACATCGACATAATCGTATGAATGCCATTGTGATTATGTGTATGGGTAAAGGTGAAGATTTCATCCTAGGAAACAATGTTTACATTTGTTTAAAGAAAGTACATTCATGAACTTGTTTTATGAATCAAAATGGAAATCGCTAGGCTTATTGGTATTGTTATTCATTGTATATATTTGGATTACCAATATGTGTGAGTTAGTAGAACCGATCATAACTTGTTATGTATCTTGGTATAACTAATCACAGTGCCTGACTTATGATTTGGTATGACTTTTATTAGTGTAACCGATCCTAAGTAATCACCTGAGATGGTATGATCGATGTTTGTAATTGGTGTGACCGATCCTAGTAATTGGTGTGACCGATCACAAAAGAGTTGTATAATCGATCCTTGTAATTGGTGTAACCGGTCCTTGTAATTGGTGTAACCGATCCTGGTAATCGGTGTAACCGATCCTAGTGACTTGTGTAACCGATCACAAGTAATACCATGAGTATACGGTAACCGGTCCTGGTAATTGATGTAACCGATCCTGGTAACTGATGTAACCGGTCCTAGTAACCATATTGAGGTAGAACCAATCCTTGTGTTTGGTAAAACCGTAAACCCATGATTAGTGATTTGATAATTGATCAATCACATAGTTGTCTTGGAACACAGATGAACCAATTCTAAACTTGTTTGGAAGTGTGGTATAATCGATTCCAAGATTGTAAATATGAAGGAGGATTTACAAAAAAAAAATGTCAACATACTTTGAACATGATCAGTAACTCTTATCTTTTATTGTTCAACGATATTCCTTAATAACTCAAGGAGATCCCGGTCCGAAATAAATTAAGAATATTTTAATTAAGGTTGTTAGTTTTATATGCTTTAATTACCAGCAATTAAATGCATATCTCTAGAAAATAAAAATTGGTAATGTGCATTTACTAATTGGAGATTTTCTATTGAGAGATTTCAGAAAATATTGGACAAAGCATTTCAAGGAATTATGAAAACCGATTTGGGCATTTATTGCATATCTTAAGAATATTTCGGTTTTGGAAATTCCTTGGTGTCCAACCATCCTTGGTCTATAAATACCCAAGTTTGTATTTCTAGCAAACCATCCTAAGAGCCAGGCAAACTTTATCTTTTTGTTGTTTTCGGTGGAGCCGTTTATCCGGAGAGGAAAGTACCCTAATTAGGCGAAATCTCTTACAACCGCTCGTTTAAAGACTTCTGTGGGATCAAGAAGCTCTATGAGTACCGTTGGTGGGAAACTAGATAATTGCAGTTTATTTTAGTTTTTGATTGATTTGATTGACTAACGGTTGTTGAACTTTGATTGCACCTAGTTTGTTTATTCTTGAGAATCTTCTCTTCTGATATAAGATTCACTCAAACTAGATCGAAGTGTCGACGGGATCTTTAGAACTGTTTGTAGATCTAAATACATCTTGTGATAATCCATTGTTTTTGGAGTTTTTCTTTGCCGTTTAAACCCCTCTCTGCTCAGATCTGCACCATGGAGTGGGTCTGAGCAGATTATCAACAATCAAAACCTATCTTTGTTTTAATCTTTTCTTGCAATCCCTTTACTGATAGTTTTTATTTTTATTTTCTGAAGTTCTAGTTTTTATTTTAAAGTTTTAGATCTAATCCTTTAAGCTTGTTTTAATTTTTGTGGTGGTGGGTGATCCTCTCCAGCACTAAGAATGTCTTTATCACCTTCGTCTTCATCTACTTCTCTATCAGAATCAGCAGTAATCAGTTTCAAGACCGAGATCCCGACGCCATTTCAGACCGATTCCAGTTGTTTCAGACCGATTCAGACACTTATTCCAGTTTTTTCCAACCGATTCAGACACATGTGCTACTGCTACCTTTGTTACTTTGTAGTTGATTTAAACCTTGAGAAATGGTTGGATCTCTTAATGATCCTAACACTTCTGCTTGATGTGGATTTGGTAATAGGTTTGACTTTGTTTTCAAACCAAATATGGTCATTTAACTTTGTTACTTTACCTTTGTTATCTCTGAATCAGATACAGGAAATGGTTAGAAGTCAGTAGGAATTTCTATTGTAACTTTTTAATTAGCTATGCTTTTGGTGATTGTAAGATCGATAGATCGTTGAGTTCGACTCAGTCGACTCAGTACTTATGTAACCGGTTTGCAGTAATATTAATATAAATTAAGGTTTTATGAAAAAAAAAGTGATAATCCACTGTTAACATACTCCGTTCTGTGCGTGATTGATCATAAGAGATTCAAGTGGTGTTGTGCAGGTGTTTATTGAAGATTAAAGAAGATTTGAAGACAAAAAAGATTTCTTATTTGGTTTTCATATCTTTGGGTGTGAACAAACCTTGATCGGCTGGGATCCAACTAGAATCAGATTTATTCGATTGATTAGTTGTGTAAGATCGGCATCACCTTATAGTTTCTTGTTGGAATCTATATTGATTGATTGCAAATCTAAACTCTGCTACTTCGGTAGTTGTTGGATAGATTGATCTAACCAGGCAAAGGAGTTTATCTGTTAAACGGAAGAGCCTTTGCATATGACTTGAGATATCTTTATCTGAAAGAATCAATAGAGTTGTTACCAAACAGATTTATTGTTCCTTGACTGTTTGGAATACGATCCAAAGGAATTGTTCCAATGCGTGCACTTATTGAATGTCGGAAGCGCAGGGATACTGAAGAAACTAAGTGAACTAGGGTTAGTTGCTTGGTCTCAACTATACGAAGTTGGTTTAGATTTTGTATAACGGCTTAATTCTGAGAGTATTCAATTCTGGATTAGGTCCCGGGGTTTTTCTGCATTTGCGGTTTCCTCGATAACAAAATCTTGTTGTGTCATTTACTTTTCCTTTCCGCAATTATAATTATTGTTATTATAATTTAAAGTAAATTACACAACCGTTAACTCCGTATTACTTGATAGTGATCCTATAGAGTTTGGTTAAGTCCGAACCTATTATCAAGTAATCACACTTTGATTGTTGTATTGTCTCGATCTCGTATCCATAGACGATCACACAAAGTGTGAATACCGATTTGTCGTATTGTCTCGACTTTGTCCATAGACAATCACTTTCGGTAAGAGGACTTATAGGTGGATAATTTAAAGATTGTGGTGTATTTGGGTACCCTCATCTTTTCAGAAGCATTTTAATGAATCATTAACCATCGAAGTCCTTGATGTAAATGCCATGAAGATGTTAACTCAGTGGGTGGGTGTGTAGTTTGTGATACAGTTGAGTAATTATGATGCAAAGGCATCAATAGTTGATCATTTTTTTTTTTGTAAATGATAGGAGTATACATCAATTTGAAACAACAGTACGTTTTTTTTCCTTTCCTTTTTCTTTTTCCAGATCAGTTTAATGAACAGTAAGAATATTATTGTTGTTTTCTTCTCCTTTATGTGATTGAAATACAATTTTACTCTAGTTTAGTTTTTCAGGGCTATCTGAACTAAGAAACATGCACTTGATCTCATTGAACTCGATGAGCATTCATACGATGATCAACGCTTCTTGAGACCCTGGAATTGATGAAATCATGGTTTGAAAGATCACAAATGAAAGCAGTGACAGTTTGGTATTGTATCTAAATATTTTTACTACGTGACGGTAAAGTAAAATACTGAAAAGAACAGAACTTCTAACTCCACCAGTGGCGCTTGAAGTGGGGGAAAAACGCAATAAACATGAAAAATGGAAATTCAGGAAAAAAAATGCGCTTGGCTATCTACGACTTCAGGTAACTTCTCCTCTAAATCGTGCTACGAAATTCAGACGGCGGACCGAGACTCCGATGTATCGGACTTCACCAAAACCAAATTAATTTGGAATGAAGTAGTTCTGACCAATGTTTCAATTTTCTTATGGTCTGCTCTTTGGGATTCCACTCCAACTTTGTATAATCTAGCTAGAAGAGGAGTTCAGTTATCCTCACAACAGTGTGTTCTGTGTAGAGTAGAGGATGAGACGATTCACCACGTCTTCATACATTGTAAGTTCTCTACTGTGGTGTGGGGCTATTTTATGAATTTCTGTGGTATTCACTTGCGATGCCGGGAACAACGGAAAGATTCATTAAAGTGTGTAAGAAAAGATTACCGAATGACATGCATAACTTTATATGGAATTACCTTCCTTACACAATGTGGTGGGCGTTGTGGATCGAACAGAATAGAAGAACCTTCCACAACAAGGACCAACCAAAATCCGAGATCATCATAGCTGTTAAAGTTTTACTATATCAATGGGGGCTCCCTTCGCAAACATTTAAGGGCTTATTCTTTGATGGTCTAGTAGCGAGATGTGATAGTAAAGTATATAATTTTAGTAATATGTAATCTTTTGTATGTTTTGCTTCTGGTTCGCTAGGTTGTAGTTCTTGCTCTTCAGGTTTTTAAGTCCTGAGGATTGTTGTTCTCTTGTGCCTTCTTGGCACTTTGATACCAATTTCAACCTTCTTAAAAAAAAGGTGGAAACTTACAAGTTACAACTCCATATTTTGTAACAAGACAAAACTTTTTTTTTTATAGGAAAGAAGATATATTAAGAATTTAAACTTAGATTTTACATAAAGGGAGTATTTCATGAGATCTCCAAACTCTTGAGCCGAGACTCGATCCGCTGACCTCTTACTTGAAAATCAGGCTCCTGGCCAACAGGGCGAACCCCTGATGGTTTGTAACAATACAAACCATCATCTTAATTTATTGTCCACTCAATTAACCGTTAGTTTCAAATACTAAGTTTTGTTGGGTGTGTAAGATCTTTGCTTATATTGAACCTATGCTATTGTCTCCGCTTTTTATTCAAGGCAAGATTATAATTGAACATCCAACAAGCTCGCAATTCTAACGAGCTATGGTCCTATTTTTTTTCCCCTTCTCCTTGTTGAAGTCAAGTCACAGTTGGTGCCCGTTGAGGGCATGAAGGCAGAAACTGATCCAACTTTCTCTGTGTTTGGTAATTACCTGCCAAATCCTTATTCCTGTTGATTCCGAAGAAGATTTAGCTAATTCAAATCATATGTGAAAATGAATCCCTTAAAGATGGAATCTCGCCGCTCTTCAAAACCCATACAAGTGTTTTATCTCCTTCGTAATGAGAATGATCTACAACAACGTCGCATCAATTTAAAAGCATTGTAACGAGGAAATCAAGTCCATCAAAAAATTATAGTCCATGGGTCTGGTTCAAATTCCTGTGTGAACATCAATTATAGTCCATGGGACTTCCAAAATGTTTAAAAATATTTTTTTATTTATTCTCTTTTATTTTATTTCATAAATATACACAATCTATAAAAACCCATATCATAAATGCGTATAAATTATATGATATGATTAAACATTTTTTTATTTAATTATTATATACAAATGTATAATAATAATAATTTTTATAATTTATTGCATATTATTGAACCAAAGAAGGAGTACATGTTTTATATATCTTTAAAAGTTGGGTTTTGTTATCTTGTGCACCCATGCATAAGATAACATCCAATCATAGCATTAGAAAATGCAAATATATATATATATATATATATGAGAGTTGGAGAATGCAAAAAACAATGCAATTTTGAAACATTCTCCAACGCAAAGAAACACCATCTCTCATATATTTTTTTAATAGTTTCTAATGCATTGATTGGCTCTTTTTTACATTTAACTGTTTTTTATATTTCCATAATAATAATAATAACCATTTTTTTAATGGGCCGTGAGTTATAACCCCAAAGGTGTCACTATCCATCCACAAAAAACCCATCAAAACAAAAGTAACACAAAAACCCCAAATAACAAAAGTAACACAAAAACCCCAAAGGTGTTTTTGCCACCACTAACTACCACTACTAGCAACCAACACCACATCCACCAACAAATACTAGCACTACCATCACCATAAAAAGCACCACCACCAACCAACACCACCACTAACCAGAAACAGTACCACCAAATTTTGGTTTCATCATAAACATATTGTTTCATTATTAAAATCTTTAGTTTGATGATAAAAAATAGGCAAAAATATGATGAAACCAAATTTGGTTTCATCATAGAATTTGATGAAAACCAATTTTTGTTTGGGGTTTTGTATCAAATTTTAAAAATTTGGTCGGTTTTTGTATCAATTTTGTTTAATATGGAGTTTTAATGGATCCCAACATTTGAACGGAGTTTTTGTACTCTTAATTTGGTCACCTTGGTATTTTACTAATAGTTCTGTTTTTTTAAGTTAATTTGAAGTTAGCTATGATAATCTTTCAAAAAAAAATACTATGAAGAATTTATATTTGAATTTTTCATGTAAGGTTTTTATAAAGTTCTTTATATCTCTGTATATTTTTATATAAAATTTGTTTTTACAACTCTTTTGGACTTTACATATCTCTGTAAGACATTAGATAACTCTGTATAACTTCGCAAGATTTTACCAAATTCTGTAAAACTACACAAATTTATAAAAGTATTTATTGGGTAAACCTCTGTTATTATGTAACCCTTATTTATGTTTTTAACTACCTTCAACTACTGTTAAAACTGAAATGATTTTCCAGTACCATTATCTAAAATCGGTTTCAAATGGGAAGTATCAATCATTTAATCTATTTTTTCATATATTGATATTTATTCTTCTTTCAGTTCAGATGAACGAGAATGTTAGTATATATTTTTGTTTCATATGTGAACTACAAGACATCCGAGTTCTTGAATCGATTTGTTGTCTGTCGATCTAGTTTATCTTTGTAACTCCCTCTAGAAATCGGTAATTGGTTTGTAATTTATGTTTTCATCTAATTAATTTTTCAGTATCAAACTCCATATTTACCCGCTGCCTCGATCACTATATGGTCCCATATACATCTAGTATTTCCCAAATGCAACGCTGCTGGGCCCAACTGGCGCAAAGATGTATTTGATGGGCTTGGACTCTCCCCTTCCTCCATTCCCCTCATTCTCGGACACGTGATCGGAGAAAAGGTCATGCCTAGTGGGTCTTGGTTTTGCAAGTTTTGTGGACATAGGCTGCCTCCACGTCTGGAATTCTTAGAAATCCCTATTAATGAGGTTTACTTTTTTAACACACTTTTTGCTGTTTTTATTGATGCATTTCTGTTAGATTTTTCTTAGAAATCCCATTCAATTAGATTTTTCTTAGATTTTTTTGAGGTTTACTGTTAGATTCAATGAGATTTTTCTCAATCGCAGTTACATTTTTCTTCTTCCATATTTTCAATTGGACACCGGTCACAATATCTGTAGGAACTCTCAACTGCCCACCACACGGATTGTGTAGATGGACATCCCTATAGGAGAATTCTTACATTTTCACTAATCCAATGTGTCAGAGCAATGCTCGGTTGAACCCACAATTTTTGCTATCTCAAGCTTGTTGTCAATGTTAGTTGAACAAAATAATATCTTGATTTCTGGTCTACTAAGTCAAGTCTCGGACTAGGTTTAGAATTTGCTAGTTGAGTATCAGACATCACCCTTGAAGACTGAAGATCGACGAAGACATTTGGAGAACTTCATCAACAAGGTATATGAAGACTGAACCATTCTATTTTAGTCACTGTCTTACCATTCTATCTTATGATACTATGTCGTATGAATTCTAGTAGATTTATTCCAAATAAGAAATTTCGAGTCAAGCTTGTCTTATTAAACATCTCGAATTCAAAGGTCTCTTTAACAACATTAGTTTGAAACAATTTATCATCCATTATTGGAGCATGGGTCAACAAACAGATTTTATTCTTGAATCTTTATGAAGGAGAAAATCCTTTAGCATGTAGTAAGACAAAACCAGAAAAAGAGAAGAAAAAAAAAACTTGAGCTTCCTCGTTGTCAGAAGTGTCAAGTTCTGAGAATTGTGCATTCCTCATATCTCTTGAGTTAGATTTTGAGGATGCACATTCAGTACACTAGACAGTAAGTCTAGTGACATGGTGAGGTTGTAACTCACCATTGTATTCAGAATGAATACTCCGAGTTTTTTTTTTTTTTTTTTTTTTATGATGGTGATGATTCTTACCTTTTGCATCTTTTCCTTCATCGCCATTTTTAATGGGGTTATTGAGATTCGAAACTCCTTATGAGGAGGGTAAAAACCTTTCTTGTCTCCTGGTCCTGTCAAGTTCACAAGAAGATTCTTTAGAAAAAGATTTTCTCAATCATGAAATTCGTGGTCTTCTGGAAATCCGTGTTAGTGGTCTGGAGTCAACAGGTTTCTAAGCCCAAAACACAGATTGATCAGGAAAACTCTTCTTATCAGTAGGAAATATGATACTGAAATCGTCCACGTGACAGGACATTGTACCATGAGAGTTTCTGGACTTATGAAATATTCTAGAAGAATAATTCTGAATATTCTCATCGTAAGTGTTATGGCTAATTGGGCAGTTAGGATCTATTGGAGAAGTTGATAATCTTTTTACCTCTTTGATTGCAAAAGAAAGCAATTTTTTGATATTAAAAAATCTACTTCTTCATATAAAAACGTGTCATTACAAGATGACCCTTTTTACCACAATGAGAACAAAACTGTAGAGAATCAGAAGAAGTAGTAGAAATATGATCTCGACCGTAGCTCTTTAGATGTTGTCTTACGATGTGTTTTTCGACAATGTGTAACAGTAGGAGTAGGATTGACCTTCTCATCACAAGATGTGTTAGAGGCAATTGGTCGGAGAAAAACTGCACTTTAATGTAGCATTTTCCTTCCTCAAGGACTTACACTGCTCCTGGGATAATCTGAAACCAGATTCAATCTTTTTATTCAGCGACCGTAGAACATTCAGTTCAGATGAATGAGTCTCAACTAATTGTTTCTATCGTGTTGTGTTCCTTCTAACAGTATCTTTAAGGTTACTTACATTTTCTCTCCTTAGGTTAAGTTCTTGAACAAGTTTGTTGATATTGTTAGAAAATGATTCAACGGTTTCACAAAGATCATGTTCTCTTTTAAGAGAGTGGTTGAGTTCATCAGCATATTGAGAATACGTCTATTTTAGGTTTTTTTATCACATAGGCTTGATGTTCAATAGTCTTAGACAAGTCATTGCAACTCCTTGTAAGATCCTTTTCTGATACTGAATTTGACTTTTTAAGAGACCTGGGCGATACATCTTCAGTAACCGAAGTTATAATGTTACCTCTGGATTCAGAAGAATCAACTAAAGAGTGATCCTTTGAGGTAATCCCCAAACACATGGTATAATCAAACCAATTATGTACAATTTTACGGTACGTGGACACATGTTTTAGAACTTTTACAAACACAGACTTATTAGTTCTAAAAGTACTTTCCTGCTCTGATACCAATCGAGAAGGAGAGGGTACCAAGTACACCACCAACTTTTTTGTTCGAAAACCTGTATAAACAAAACTTAATACAATCGCAAGTAAACCAACTTAATGATCATTAAATATGTATATAGATTTTATATCTATATCTCTTCTCAACCAGTATGTGTATATAGACAAAAGAGTCCGTGAACCTGATAGTTAAGAAGAGTACTTGGACGATCTCAAAAATTAATATCCAAGATCAACCTAGTCATATCCAAATAATCCAATGGGACCAAATAATAAAATTGTTATCTATCTTTCAAGATACGAATTCTACAAGAAATAAGTCTCGTAATCGATCATAATTAGATGAACGTATCTACTAAGATTGAAGACGTACTACTAGCATAAATCCAATTATAAAGATAAACAATATAATGCGGAAAAGGAAAACACAAGATACCAGAAGTTTTGTTAATGAGGAAATCGCAACTGCAGGAAACCCCCGGGACCTCGTCCATATTTGACACAAAACTGTATTAAGCTGCTACAAACACTAGCATAATTTTAGACTTAGGACTGGAATGTAGTTGAGACCGAATCCACCCTCCAAGCGATTCAGTTACAGTCACGCTTCTTACGTCTCTTGAACCTCGCAAGGCTCTACGCAATTAATTCCCTTTGCTGACGTCCTTTACATCCTAAGAGTTTCTTCAACCTCATTGAAGACTTTTGGTACCAATCCTCCTCTAACAAATAAGCCTAATTGATTTCCCTTTAGATCAAAGATCAAGGCTTGGAAATTTGTTTGTAATAGACAAATCTACCAAACCTCACAATCTGGAACACTTAGACTCACTTAGATGAGAAGCCTAGATCTTTTACCACCTCTCAAGAACAATCTTCAACTAATCAACTAAGAATAGTTTCCAGATATTTATCTTGAGGAATCACAAAGTCAGAGACGTAGAGAACTTTGTGATTACTATTTATCTTGCCTGAAAGAGATTACGAGAACCTCGATAACAAAAAAAACAAGATAAGGATACACGAACTATCAAGGTAAAGATAGTCAAACCTGGCTTCACGAATCCCAAAAGCGAAGTTTTTTAATCGTAAGCATAATTATGTTTCTCATAGAAAACCTAGGTTTATATAGGATGACTCTAGCTATCAACTAGGATATAAAGTATCAGGATTGAATTTCCCAGTTTAAAAAGTATCTATATTTATAGTTTTTCAAGACCGAGCGTTGCTTAGAATTCAAGCTAAGATAACTTGAGAATCAAGCAAATACTTTCTCTGTTTAGATGAAACTCTAATTATGATTTCAGTTAAAACATGTGAGAATTAGTCTTGAAGATACAATGGAAGAATACACACAGTGGTCCGATTACGGAACCGTGTACAATGACCGTTCTGCTTTGGCAAATATGCCTTTAAAACAATAAGCAATTGATGTTCATTTAGTCACTTAAAAGTTTAATCATAATGCACACACAAAGGTGTTTTAGCGATCAATGAAGTCTTAGAAATGTTTAAGAGAGTCAAAGCAATTTCAAACTTATTTAAAAAATAAGTCTTGGAGCATCTGCTAAATTATACTGGGATCGTTGGTGAAACGGTTCGTGAACCATAAGGATAAATTTCACGAGTCAGGTTACTATGCTTCGTGAAACGGGTTCGCCAAGCCTACTCTACTCGGGAAATCAGATGTACACTATTCGCGAACTGGGTTTGGCAACCGTACTCGTTTTACGAACTCAGATGAACATAGTTCGTGAACTGGGTTCGTCAACCTTAAGCCTTTTATACAAAAATAAATAAATCAGTTCACTAAGGTTCGTGAACTATTCCCAAACCACGGTGCTTGGAGTACCAGCAAAACAAAAACAAAGCCACCACTTTTTTTAAAGTTATAATATTCCATTATCTAAAAACCACATGACTTCAAACCAAAAAGGACTAGGTCCACAAGAAGGATCAGAGATGTCTAAAAGTAGGTGTATATGATCAGAGGAAGGTCTAGCTTTGGCTAATTTGGAAACAATGGGGAAACGTTGTCCAAAAGATGGCGAGATAAGAAACATGTCTAATCTGCACATGACAGGGTTTGCTTGACCATTTTACCATGTGTACCTGGCACCCTTCAGTGGTAAGTCAATAAGATCATATTTAACTATGAACTTGTTAAATTTCTTCATTCTGCAAGTGATATTTTTGCAATTCTTTTTCTCATCACACTTGGTAATTGTGTTGAAATCACCACCAAGACACCAATGAAGATTAACCCAGTACCTACAAACATTGTCCATCTCAATCCAAAACTCAGTTCTCTCAACTGGTTTATTTGGAATATAAACATTTGTAAGAATCCATTGAAAGCTATCAAACTTGTTTGTACAGAATATGGAAAGGGTATACTCGCCAACAAGAGAATCACTAACTTCCACAAAACCTCTATCCCGGAGAATAAGCATACCACCCGAGCTTCCCATAGTTTGTTGTAAGGTTGACCCAACATTCTTGTATCCACAAATCTGTTTTATGTATCAAGATGAACAATGCATCATTTTGGTTTCTTGTAGAATTATAATAGTATCTCTAATCAATTGAATCATTTTGTGTGTCATTGTTCCTCTATTGCTAGAATTTAAACTTCTAACATTCCAAATAAGAATTTTGAGACTCATTTGGAACTGTAGTTGCCCCTAGTGATAACGGCTCTTCTTGTTCTGGTGGATGAAGAAGTGATAATTTCCACAAAGATATTCAATCTTTTCCATTCAACTTAGTCGATATGACATGTCGAGGAACAATATCCAAACAATCACTTGAACAAGCATCATCTGAAATATCTTCTATGATGGGTTCAAAACCAAGTGGATATATAGGTGTACTTGTTTCTGAAGAGCTAGATGAAATATTACTATCAATATTCACCAAGAACGAG
Organism: Papaver atlanticum; assembly: GCA_023531105.1. Lineage (NCBI taxonomy): Eukaryota > Viridiplantae > Streptophyta > Magnoliopsida > Ranunculales > Papaveraceae > Papaver > Papaver atlanticum. The sequence goes on along the minus strand of JAJJMB010005585.1, from coordinate 3,195,111 downwards.
TCTTCCAGGCCCAAAAGCAGAGTAGCATATTGCTTTTCTTCATGTATAAAGAGATATTATCGACACCATTAATACTAATAGTGTGCTGATTAGCAAAATCTTTGTATATCTGTTTTTTTTTGGTGGTCTTGGAAAATGTGCCTCACCCTCTTGTGATTTAATACATTTTTACATTTTTCTTACTCAAAAATACTTTTCAACTCTTTCCCGAAAGATAATTTGCCATCTTTAAACTTTAATGGACCTATGTGCATATGCACGGAGTAATCAAGAACAATGACTTCAAGATACACTTTCTCAAAAATTCTTTAATATTCAAAGAGTCAATACAAACTTGAAAGCCCGTCCTTTTTGCTCTCTTTTTTCATCCTTTTGCTTTATATATGGCCACCCTTAAACAGTCAAAAGGATATTTCATCATGTTTTTAGTAAGAGTATCTTCAGAAAAAACTGGCGAATCTAGCTTATGTTTGGTTCTGCAAAATCTAAATTTCAGGCCACATCGTTTTACGTTTGTTCGCATTCGGTAAGGCATTTGCAGTACAATCTTTTCAAACGACCCAAATAATGAACAAGAAAGTTAGGTATCAAGGTAGATATATGGTCTATTGATAATGCTACAATTATATGAACCCACTTTTCCTTTTTCTCTCTTCTCCTTTTATCAAGCAAAACAAAATATAGGCATAGAATTTCGTGTTGCATGGAATATGTGACAACCCCTCTGCTAAAGATGGGAAGCATTTAAAAGAATGCAATAAGCCGCAAAAGAAATGCATGGATGAGAATAGAAAAGGTTCAATTTATGCAGTGAAAAAAAGTAGTTATTATTGCTCTTTTGATTCCTTCTTGGTGGACCACTATTGATGCATCAATGAATGATCCATTGAGCCAACCAAAACCAAAAGAAAAGGCACTAGCATGGTACTCGTACACAAAACTAGTAGTAGTGTAGTCTTTTAGCTCTGGACATGAAAAAGGAATCCCTGTGACAGCTCCATTTCTCCATCCTCTTCCTTTCTCCAGTCTATTCACTCTGTTCTTCTCATGACTAATCTATATTATCTAGCTATCTACAACCACCAAAACCCCACAATTTTCTTTCATTCTCAATCACAATTCTACTTTGTGCATGGTATAATCTGCTGATTGTTAGTTGGAAGGGCTAGGGTAAAATATTTTCATCCTAGAAGCTGTAGTAGCTACTGATTCTCTATCCATGTCTTTCTATGCTGTTTTTGCTCTTTATCTTTTTGGCTTTAAATTTTTATGCTAATCAGCAAAGCAACTTTGAGAAAGTTTGCAAGAAAGGAAAAGGACTTGGTAAAATTAAATTAGCTTAGGGTATTGCGTTTTTGGTGCTGGGGAGGGACCATCACCATGATCAGGTGGTAAATACTTCGTATAGCTTTCCGTGCCAATAACTACGCCGTAGCCCGTAGTAGATATGAAACATCCATGTGCTCTTGTCGAGTTATTCCGCACTAAATATGAAGACAGTACACACATTATTCCATTAATTTGGCTTAACTGGATTCTTATTAAACTGATCCCAATACACAGAATTTAGAGATAACACGGTCCCAGGTACAACTGCGCAAGGATGGTTTCCAAGTACAAGGCGTTGGCGCGCATATTCTTGGTATAAAATTCAACCAAGTGCAGGACGCTGTTGTATGACACCGAGATAGAGAACAGCCATTGTTTTTACTGCACTGAAACCATCTTAGAATAAGAGAGATGTGTACCCTATTATGGCGAGGTTCTTGGGGTCAGAGGTGATAAATTTTCCGAGCATTCAACAGTCAATAAGACAGTGAGCAAGTGAAAACGTACATTTTGCCGATCTGTTATCAATTTTCAATACTTGGTGCATGGCGGCATGATTTTTGGATGCCACAAACCATTCTCAATAACAGTTTGTTCATCTCATAGCTTGAGATGAACGAGAATTCAGAATTTTGTAATGAAATTTAAGAGGTGCAACCGTGCAAGGTTTAAGTTTTTTTATTTTTAATCAGCTGACATGAAATAATTCAAAATACTCGAGTGCAACAAGTTTACAACACTAACGAAATGTAATTACCAAAGGTCAAAGCATAAATTACTCCGCTAAAGTAGTTAGCATGATATTGTGTTTAGAAAGCAGATCATTAAAATAACCAAACTACCTAACAACAACGTTCCACTTATTGGTCCAAAACCACACGAGCAAGACAGGATCCAATGCTTAATTCTTCTTGTTTTCAGGGTAACTAAAAACCAACTGCAACAACTTTCATGGTAGTTCAAAGGGCCAATTAAAAACCAACTGCAGCAACTTTCATGGTAGTTTAAAGGGCCAACTAAAAACCAACTGCAGCGCCTTTCAAAGTACGTCCTTGTTAAGCGGCCCTTTCGTGGAAATATGAAATCGCAACCGTGGGACGTGGGTGCACTTCGAATTGAAATTCGTTTATTTTGTACAAGATAATGTCACCAACAGCTATGTCATTGTAGTGTATAGTGATAAACTCAATGGCTGATGATACCAATGACTTGAAACTCGTCAACATCACATTCTCCATGATGTAAAAAAAAAAAAAAAAAAAAAAGTAAAATGTTCACCAACAGGTCGATAGATAAAAGACATTTCAGCACCACATTCTTTACAGGTCAAAAAAATAATAATAATATTCACCCACAGGTCTTAAAATCGTTAAATGATGATATTGATAATTAACTTTTCTTTTGTTGTTCACTGCATAATGATTCGTATCGGTAGATCTAGTCAAGCAAGGGAGTGGTAATTGCTGAGACTATTGCTTAATAGAACACTAATTATTTCAGTCGCACGATTATTGTGCTCAAGATCAGTTTCTTACCAAATGAACATCGGATGATGCATGAAACCACAGGATGCAAGAACACATTTTTACCCCGCACGACTATCTCATCTCACATCTGGCTGAACTCTTTTCGCCATATCAATCCGCCAACCTCTCCAACTGCTACTAAACCGGTTCACAGTTTTTTCAACCTATGCTTGTACTTTTAAAAAAAATAGTTTTAGATAAAGGACATAAACATGCTGTATAACCTGCCTTTTGCAAAACTGTAATAATGCCAGCTTTGATAAAAAAGCCACAAATATGCAGTATAACATACCCTAATTTTTTTTATTTTTTTTTCAAAATTGGAATAACATCAATGTTGTTGATTTTACTTGTTGAAAATAACTGACAATCAGAAATGCACTTATTTAAGAAAAATGATATATCAAATGCCCGTGGTTTACTCATGCATGGTGACTTCGGTTTACTCGTGCATGGTGACATAATGATCTATTATATTCCATGCAACGTAACAGGATATGTTCTCTTCAAGACTAATACATAAGTTACACAAACAACTTATTTCATGCTTTAATAGTTTTTTATTTTTATTTTCTTTTTCTTTTTTTTGCTAGGAAAGAAAGATATATTGATATGTAAAAAGATTACATCATATTTAGGCCAAATGGCGGATTTATGTCCAACCATTCGCCTGATACATTGAATCTTCTACTATATTTAGCTGCTTTATCATCTCAACCATTAAAATTTCTACTAACAAACTCAGATTTAACAAAACTAAGATCACTTAAAATAAGGAGACTATCCTCCAAAATAAAGTTGTTAAACCAGTTAATCTGATCTATACCTTTGTTAAGAAAAGAGATAGCATTTTTAGCATCACTTCTAAAGCATATTTTGTTGTAGCATCTTGCTTTAACCCTTTTCGTAGCTTCAAGTAAGGCTAAGCATTCATCCTACTCGGAATTCATGTCTTGCCCTGTGAGTGTCTTGCATCCTTTGCAATCACCTGCTTGGTTGAAAATGACAATACCCAAACCTGATTTATTAGTGTCTTTATCATAAGAAGCATCGCAGTAAACCATATAACATTCATGAGGTAGATCTTTATCAGATGGTGGCGCATGCACTTGACTTGCTGAAGAGTGATTATTAGGGCTACTAGTAGTAAGGTATTCACTAGTATCACTAATAAGTTTAGATGCATGTATAGCAGTACTTAAAGCATTAAGTGGTTTTTGTTGGAATATGAGGAAACATTTATCCCCCCATAGACACCACGCTGTGGTTAAAACAGAAAAGCACAGGTTATTGTTGGACAAAAGATACTTGTTAATCCAATCATAAATATTATCTACAGAGGTAGAATCATGAAGCACCAAGTTTCCAAACGGCAAAGAAGCCCATACATAAGTTACAAATAACTTATTTTATGCTCAAATATTAATTGCATACATTCCCTTTCCTTGAATAGCCCTGCCTCGAATGTTGTATAGGTGCAATTTTAAATATTTCCCTCTAAACTATCGAAAAAATCAACTAAATAATAACAACAACATTTTTTTCAGAATTCAACTATTGATCGATCATAAGTCGTATGTGTTTTTTGTAAAAGTTTTCAAAAAATTCTTTGAGTAGGAGCGATTTGGTTTAGAAACCCTATTATGGTGCTTGAAAACCATCGTTGCGTAATGAATTTATTTATTATGTAACTCAATGGTTTCATGAGCAATTGAATTATGATTCAGTTACGTGATGGTCTTTTTGAAAAATATAATTATGGAGATTTAGAGTTGTCTTATTTTTTGCTTCCAGGTTTGAGGGATTTCCCAATCTTAATTAGAAAAATATGTTAAGGTTTTTCTTTCCCATGTCTCTGGGAGGTCAAGCTTGCATAGAGAGCAATGGTGTGATTATTAAATAAGGAGACTTTTATAATGAGGTTATTTAAGATACAGATTGTGAGGGATTCCATTCCACCTCTATTGGTGAAGTATGGTGAGAAGAGACAGATCATTCATTGGTGCGGAGAGAGTATATCATTATGGTTTTGGAGATAATAGCTCGTTGATGAAGTATTAGTTATAAATATGATGAAACATCATTTTGTAAGAAGAATGTTGTCTTGCTCGTTGAAGGTGGAAGATATATAGTCTATGCTAGAAATTATAAGTAAATCATCTTGTTATATGCAATAATGTTGCAAGAATTATTTTGTTTAGTTGAAGATGTCGTTCGTTGAGTTATAAAATGTTTTGTCCAAGAAAGTTAATTTATGACTTATGATCAACACAATATTGACTCATAGTTTGTTGATGGAATCGTCAATGTTAATTGTAGAATTCTTTATTTAGTGGTTTCATAGTGATAAAGAAAAGCCGTAGCCGATTTGGTGGATGCAGATAATATATATACACACAATGTTTATTACTTTTTAATCACGTTAAATCTTGCATGTTTTACTTATTGCTTTATTTACATTTGAATCGTGTTTGTCTTTCATTTTACGTCGATCCAAATTTTTATGCTATAATTTAAGCAACTCCCTAACACCTTTGGAAAATCTATTACATCTTGAAGTTCCTTTTCGACTGACTTTGATAGTTTTTATACTTTGAAATATCTAGTAATGGATATCGTTAAGTATTATTCTTACTTTGTTAATACACCATTGAAAAGATTAATTTCCAATGATAAAAAAAACAAATCAAAACTACTTTTATTAGTCATTTTGACGGAACAAAATCTAAATGAATATATTCAAAATTTGGGATAACGAAGTCGGATTTAAGATATATTTTAAACGTATTTCGTTTTTTATAGACCTTAAAGAAAATAAACATGACAAATTAGGACCAAATTACCTCAGAATTACGCATTTTTTTCGACGTAATAACAAATAAAGAAAAACAAAAATAAATACCTATCTTGCAACAAAGTGCTTTTGATACCGAATGTAAAGCGCAAGAATAATTAGACAATTTTTTCCGAGGGTTGTCTTAGAAAAACTTTTAATAATTACGTTAGAATGTAATCAAAGTCAAGAAAGAATCTATTAAACATTCATATTTCAGTTCATTAACTGCTCTCACACCTTATTTTAACCGAATAAACAGACAAACATACAAGTTACACAATCAATCTACTTTAAATACAAAAACCAACATCACTTATCCATTAGATATATAATAAATATTACGTAACACGCTAACTCTCGAATCATAGTATTCACCCATTGACTCTTAGGATTTACTTCCCATCCCAATCAGTATATTCAAATGGCTTTAACGTGATAAATGCTATCTAATGAGGTGTTAGTGGTCTACAACTTATCAACGTCTTTGATTTAAGTGCATAATATTTTCATATTAGCTAACTAATGGTTGATTTTTCTTTTTTGTGTATGTCAGTGTTTTAAAGGCAGCTTGTTTTTTTTGTGTCCAAAATCCAAAACCTTAACTATTAGTTTCAGCGGTGAGTTACAAATGATTTATAAAAAATTTAAGCAAACAAATCTATTTGTAAAAGAACATAAAATGAAAACAGAAGAGGGACATAAAACTAGAACCTCCTGAAAAAAGAAGCTGAAACGAAAATAAAAATGAAAATGAAAAAGCGCCAAAGTGATTCATCTGAAAGCTTTTTTCATGAGCTTTCTAATAAAATTCTTGTTTTGGTTTAGCATTTTTCTTCTTATAACCACGCCTAACTGGCTGCAACCCATATGATGAGGAGAAGAATTATCCCCTATCACAATGTTCTCCGATACAAACGATGATGAAAATACCGGACAATCATCATATTTATTATTATCAATATTCATGCCTAGCCTCGTAATTTGCTTGTATTAGCACTAGCATCCATGTTTAACTTTTAAGAATCAACTTTTGAGAGGAGATCCATTTTCGGTTTCTTGCTTTTTAACCAAATAATATAATTACATCATGATGCATTCTCGAGGAAGCGTTGAAGCCAAATAATATATTTGCATCATGATGCATCCTCCCGCAAGCCGCGTAACCAAAGGTTGCATCTTTGCAGAAGCGCCATAAGCAGAAAGAACAACAAGTTACCTTCATATCAAAACGAAGCCATAAAACAATTTCACATCTATGCTTACACTCTAGAAATGATTTATAGTTCAGTTAGTGATTCAGGTAATATCCATTTTCAGTTTTAGTTGGATAATAATGTAATCATGCAATAACTTCTCAAAGAACAAACAAACCACATTCACCAACAAAAAAGAAGATCAACAACATGTGTAATATTTGTTACACGAACACAAATCTACTCGTAATTATGTACCTAATTAGATTCCAACTTCCCACCACAAAGCAAAGCCTCGACACATGGAAGTGTTACTCAGATAAGAAAGGGTTAATTATTCTTATGACCCTAGAAAACATGTGTCTTACTCTTTTGGCCCTGGGGTCATAGAAATAATTATGTAAATTATTCTCGTGACTCTGAAACAATTGTGAATATTTCCTGCACACATTCTAGCTGTGCATATTTTCTGCACGGATTCTAGTCGTGGATATTTTCTACACAACTTCATTATCAATGTGTTCATTCATCTTTAAAAAATGGTTTTATAAAATTATTTAATTACATATTATAGTATAAACCATTATGAAAGGTTAATTAACATTGTGGATAATAGTTGTAGACTAGAAAAACACTGTGGATAATAGCTGCACACCGAAAAAAGTCGTGGATAATATCTGCACACTAAAAAAAATACTTTGAATAATAGTTGTACTTTAAAAAAATTATGTGGATAATATCTACACACAAATAAGAAAAAAAATAAAAATCATTTAAGGAATAAAAATTTCTGAAAATACGAATAATTTGATATTTGTATTTACGCTCGTTGGATTGGTCTTTCAAAAACCTTTCTAAATATACAAAATTTGTCAAATTCCTACGTATGGTTTGTGAGATATATTATATTGAAGTTGGTTTGACAATTATACCCTTCAAGAATTTAGTTTATGTTAAATTTTAATATCATTTAACATCTTGATTCATATGACCCTCCTTCTTTTTTAAGGGTCATTTCAATAAAATAGGTTAAAGAATTTTTAAATGGGCTTTAAGCTCAAGACCATAAGAGTAAGAAAGAGTGAGGTGAGGGCCAAACACTTAATTCCCACAATAAGAAATAGTGACAATCTACTCTACATCTAACATAACAGCGCCGTCATGAAATTCCCGTTTCTATAAATTTCCGTTTACTGTTAACGGAATCAAAGAAAAAGAATATATATAATTCCAAAACGATTCAACCGAATCAACTTTCCCATTTCCTTTCTCCTTCTCTCTTTTTAGATATATTTGTTTTTTAATCTCAAACAAAAACTAAAAAAAAAAACCCAAATTTCTCAACAAAGGACTCAATTAGGAGGATCGAAGAAGAAGAAGAAGATTGGTAAAAATGGGGAAGTACATGAGGAAATGCAAGGCAAGAATAAGTAGTAATGATCATCATCATCAAGTTTCAGAAGAACAAGTAGGTGTAAGGACTAGAGCTAGAACCTTAGCTGCCATGGCTTCTGCTGCTACTGCAACTACTAGTACTACAACAACTACAGCAAGGAAAAGGAAATTTGGTACTAATACTAATTCTAATACAGATTCTAGTCATGAATTACAGTCGTTTCTTCAACTCCGTAGTCGTAAGCTTTTCATCACTAATTTCTCTGAGAAACCGAGTACTATTACTACTCCAATTACTAGTAATAATAATTCAGACGGGGATAAGAATTCTGACAATTGTGGAGCGGCTCATCACCGTTTACTTCCGTGTTCTTCATCAGCAGTAGCAGATAATGTTTCTCATCACCACTTTGACTCTCGGTGTTCGAGTAACGGATCAAGCATGCTTGTTAATAATAATAAGAATTTAATGTCCTCATCATCAGTTGCTGTAGATCTAATAGAGGTGATAATTCAAATTTTGGAATTTAATTAAATTTCAGTTTCCAATTTAGTTGCTGCTGGTATTAATTAGTATCATTTTTGTTAAATTCACAGGGTGGTGGTGATGAAGGTTTTGAATTGTTGGATAATTCAACGTATTCTTCTGATTGTAGAAAAAGGTTTTAATTAACCCCTTAAATTCATTCCTTTAAATGAAAATATTCTTAACGGTTCAAATTCTCATAGTACCGTATAAAAACTGGTTTCATCTTCATCTTTTTCTTCATCTCCTCCTTGATTATAAGAATTAGTATTCAATATGTATCCATTCATGTGCTGTTTGTCTGATATGATTTTTGAAATCCTTTCATCAATGTTTAATTCCAGAAGGGAGACAACTCCCTCCAGTAATTTAAGAGCAACAGAAGAATCAGGAGATCTGGAATCCACGCAGAGGCGTCTGATAACATCCTCACCCCACCACCACCACCAAACATCCTCATCAATGAAAGAGAGGATGGCGTCGATAGAATCAGAAATTGATGATTTCTTTTCAGCAGCAGAGAAAAAGGAACAGCAACGATTCTCTGAAAGGTAAAAGTTAGATTAAACTGTAGATTTCGCATCAGAATTTTGAACTATTTGATAAATGAGTTATAATTCTGAGTTTTTGTTGTTCAATTATGGCTGCAGGTATAATTTCGATTTCGTAAGAGAATTACCCATGGAAGGTCGTTATGAATGGGTTCGATTAACAGAATGAAAACCAACCAACCAACTAGAATTGGATCTTCAATAATAGTACTACTAGTAAATTTAGTACTTAAAAGAGAAATTAAATTATTATTATTATAATTTAATATTTTAACCTGATGAAAAAATTCTGCAAATTCTAGGTAGTTTTTGTTTCCATTTTAGGTTTTTGTACAAATCTCTCTCGTATCTATTATCTGAAGAAGAAGAAGCAGCTTAGCTTTAATTTATGTGTACGATATACAACCAGATCAGAGATTCAGAGAAGCTTCTGTAAAACAAAAATCCAAAAAAATAATAAATGAAAAAAATTGAAACATGGATTTGTAGCCCTAGATTTCGAGGGTTTTTTCTTCTTCTATCCATGTCTATCTTTTTCTCTGTCAAGTTCCTTTTCTATTCCGGCTTACTATTTGTTTGTTTGGGTTCTTCTTCTCTAGTGGTACAGTCTGTTTGCTGTGTTGTTACTTCTTTTAGTCAGTTTCTTTTTTCGTTTCCCTAAAATACAAATTCCTTTCTTTCTACATTTTTTTATTTTTTTTCCCTCCCATTAGATTCATTTGTAGTTTGTGAGTGACTAATTGTAAATGTAAAATGTCCAGTTTCCGCTTGCACCACCGGAGTGGTGGCGGAGAGATTTACTTTCGATATTATTTTCATCCTGGGCGTAAAGAATGAGCGTCTTTTGTATTGGTGATGCGACTGTATTGTAGTATTTTTTTATATATACATGGAAACCACCGAGTTGGGATCGGACCCTGTACCTGTATTGTAGTATTTGTGGGGTAAAATACAGAGAATATTTTGATTACAGCGGAGAGGACGAAGTTAATGGTGAAGTTTAGAGAGAGAGAGAGTAGTAGGAAGGAGACAAATTGTGTGATAGATAGGTACGAACACGTGTCGAGGATCGGTAAGAGAAAAGGATTCATACGCCAAAAATAAGGTGGGGGGTTGCAAGTTGCACGTGGTGGTCCATTTTTCTTTTTCATTTTCCACTTTGCATTGGATCTGCTGCACAATTAATATGTTATTGTAGTGTGGTTACGAGATTGATCATGGAAGAGAATGATAGCTTGGGCTGCTTAAGATTTCACTGAATGGAAGTTACATTTTACTCTGGTTACGAGATTGATCATGATGATGGCCATTTACACTGAATTAGATGTTAATTTGTCAGTGCAAGTTGTTTTATGTTTGTTACCCATTTTTACACAAACTGTGATGATGATGACTATACTACTGTAAAGGGTTTCTATACACGATGCCTCATCTAAACTGTAATCATGACACTAACATGTACTCCCATATACAATGGTAAAGTTTTTAAGGCTAGTTGTCATGATCACAGTTTGCAGTTTGGAGATGCATGATTATACAATTGCTCATACTGTATTCTTATATTTTTGCTTAAAAGAAAACGTGTGCACCGTCCACTTTTGCACTTCCATTTCTAAATCCATGCTTCTCTTCTTCGTATATGTGTAGAAATGTTCCAAGAGGAACGCAGTGTTACTGATTCTTACATGCTTTTTTTGTTTGATGATGAAACTAGGCAATAACTAGCATACTGTGTGTCGGTTGGCTTCTTTCTTCCTTTAATATGGGTGGATAATAATAGTCTTGTAGACGAGATTACTTAACTTTATCCATGAGGAGGATAAGTGGTCCAAACTCCAAAATGATATCTGATTTCTGCTCTTCTAGCTGTAGCTACTGTACATTAAACATATGAAACTCAAAACTAATCCTAGCTTATTTGTACGTAGCATGAACATATCTGTTAATGGTCCAAAAATTAACTGTTGTACTTGTTTTAGAAGAATATTATGAACGAAGCAAACAAATTAGAAACAACAGTCCTTGTTACTTTTTCTACCTAGTTTCTACTGTGCGGATCAGTATATGTTTGGATGGATGGATGATGTGCAGAAATCTTGTCACATGACTCATTTTATGTGCAATTGCATCTTCTATATTAGTATTCCAACAGTCCATGAGAATTCAAATCCATCTTTTGACTAGCAAATGGGGAAAAAGAAATGGTACCACTCTTATCTGACCCCACATATTAGCTTCCTGAAAACCGATCATTGAAATGGACCCGCTCTGCTGTCTTGATACAAGAAAACGTACACATCCAAAAACTAGTTCACTACTTCAGTGCTACAGTATTTTTTTGAAAGAAGGTGAATGATACGAATATTTTGATCATTAGCTTGATTATATGGTTTCATGTTTTGGGTGTTGAGTTTATTCTTTTTGATCAATAGTTCAATGTGTAGTATCACGGTATTGGACGTATATAGCAGTGACCTGAATTCAGAATTCGTCACGGCGGGAATCTTTATCAATTAAAAAAGAAAGCTTCTTATCCATACACCAATACTGGATTTAGGAGCCGTTATGTGGATTGTGTTCAAGCTCTAAATGCAAATAACCAAATATCCAACCCTTCTTAGTATCTAAATGGCACTAAATTTGCCCAATACACCAATACTAAATGCAAAAAAATTACCTTTTAGACACTTCAAAGTAAAGCTCATTCAATAATTGAAGACTGAATGCAGTACATGCTGCCAAATTTTATTAAAAGAATTATGGAGGTTTGCATGCGCAAACGCAAGTAAGAACCAAGGCCCCGAACATATAAATGCAAGGTGCTTGCCGCATTAGTAAATAAATACAGAAGGCGGGAATGCTGCATCTTACTGCATTTTAGGTGTAACATTTGTTGCGCCTGCCATCCTTATAGTGGGGTAAAGCTATATCGATAAGACCCTTAGTTCTTTGTCCTCTTCTTCATTATTAACGGACAGTTACTGCAATTTTTGTTCCCACCATCAGCGGTTAGGTTAAGCAGCAGGCCAGCTCTCACTCCCAGATATATATGACATATCATTTTCTTTCTGGTTGTAGATTGTTCGATACTGTAGTTTTAACGATCATCATTTTCCTCCTCGTTTACCTCACATTTCATGTGTTTAAAGTTACAAATATTGGAAATCCACCGGCTATTGCTCGTCGTTTTAAACTGCATTCATTGCTATGGAGGTTGAACTCACACTTGCTCCAGACTCTAATCTGACATAGAAATTTTACTAAGTTATCATCCTTTCAGACGCCAAGGTAAAAGAACTAGACATGGATCTCCTTGATCACCTAACAAGTAGCAACACATTTACACAAGGTCGCCAATGTTGTTATTATAAACAATTTGGTGGATGGGAGGGTACTAAAACATATGCATACGTTCGCTGCGTCAGCAATGTACAGAATTTGCATGTTTCGGTTCAGTTGCAGATCTATATAACATCCGTACGTACTAAAGGTGGGGATGCTGCATATTATTGCATTGTAAGTACGTAGGGTATAATATTTGCTGCTTGCCATTGTACGCGTGTACGAGGGCAAGTTTGATTTCCCCTCTCTCTTGCTACACTATTTTTTTTTTCTTTCTAAATCACAATTTTATTAATATTAAAAAATTGAAGAGTTACAAAAACACATACCAAAAGAAGAAACTAAAATTGAAACTATTACACAGAATGCCTAACAATCCCAGCAGAATCTGTAATATTTCCTACCAGGTAACTCAATTTGAACAAGAGATGGAGGTTTCCCTGTATGAATTTCTACATCACCCTGATGAAGCTGTGTACCTTTCTTAGCAAGTTCTATAGCAGAGAAATTCACTTCTTTGTAACACTGCTCAAATATAATCTCAGAAATTTTTCTATTTGCTTTTACCCACCTTGTATGAAGACACCATGGCACTACACTTTCTTTGAAATCCTCAATCACTGATTTTGAAACAGCTCTGATAAGGATTTTACTGCATTGCAATTTAGCAGCCCATTCAACAACTCATACAATAGCTAACACATCAGCTATGTAAGTGGTAGCAACTCCAATTCCACCAGAGACAGCTCCAATGACTTGATTGTCATGACCTCTTGTAATAATGCCAAAGCCAGCCATTCCCGGGTTACCAATTACAGAATCAGCACAACAGAATAAGGTGTAACCATCATTTGGGATGCTCCACTGACATTCTTTGATGACCCTGAACTTCATGCTTCTCTGTCCAAGATTGAAAAAATTGAGTACATAAGAATCATAGTCTTGCCCCCATCTTGTACATGTCATTATGTACCCACCACAGAATACCAAACTCATAATTCTTCTTGCTATACTATTACACTGGACAGTTGTAGTGATTTTGGTCCCTTTAATTCCCGCGGCAATCTATCATCAGGCAGGAGCTCTCATAATCATCAGCAATGATATGACGTTTTCTTTCTAGTTATGGTTTGTTTTATAGTCCGAGCGGTCACTTAGTTACTCTTTTACTCCATATTTCATGGGGTTAAAAATGTATGCATTCATTAGCTGACAATGACATATTTATCGGCTATTCTTAGAACGTCGGTTGGTCAGCCGGTTAAATTAAAGTTCTGCCCGTGTTGGTTCACACTATTGTTGATACTAAATTTGCCCACAAAGTGGAAATATGTAAGGAATCTAAGTTAAAACCCTCTTCTTCCGTAGATCCATGGATAAGATGATGTATATGTCTAGTCCAAAATATAAGATGTACGGTTAAATGATGTGATTTTTAGATAGTGGTAAAAAGGATTCGATTCTCGAACTTGTGAAGATTCGATTTTAGATTCAAATTCAAAATAGAAAACTAGAAAACTCAAATTGAAGTTGTTATCAAGATAATAAAAAAGCACCGAGATTCAGGATTCCACCATTGACCAATTAAGTGATTCAATCTAATCAATATTCATGCAATTCTTTGAGTTTAAAGTGATTCTAATTTATTGGCTCTAGTAGATTTTCGAAGTAACAATTGTAAACATCAAGCATGAAACATCAAAAGTTTAAAACTAAGCATGCTCCATCAAAATGAATCACAATCATTCAATAAAAATCAATTTTCCAATATTAGTTCCATGCAAATAATCATAAAAGAAATTGCAAAAATTAATTAAAATAGAAATATACCACTTTTCATGGAACAATGGCTTCCTCCGTCGCCTCAGCTAAGGGGTTTAGCTCCTCTTATTATTCATGTGCTCAAAATAGGTGTTCATGGCTCAAAAGGGTGAAAAACAAGAGGAAACTAATAAAGCAGACATTTTGCAACGTTTATCGGCAAACTGACTGTTACAGAGAACTATTGCAATAAAGAATTGTTACATGAAACGATAGAAGGGATATGCTGTAGAATAAAAGACTGTTCTACTCATCTAATATTCTTCGTGTTCTTCAGCAACAGCAGAACCCGGTTTCCTGCAACTTCGATTTCTCGGCTCTGTGATGTTTTAAACTTCCCCTAACTTCTTCTAAACTTCCATTGTCCCCACAGGAGATCGAGCAACATATTTATACCTCGCAAACAACCCTAAAAACCCGATTTAATTTCTCTTTTTCTTTTCGTGGAAGTCACGAAATTTTCACTTTCCTTATTTGATTCACGCGCTTATGAGATGTTCCAATAGATTGATACAAATCTTAGGGAATCTTATCTGGCCTTTAGTCTAACTAGATTACCAAGAATCAAACCGTACAGAGACCCGTAACTTTTCTTCGCATGTGTTTCGATCCAACTCGAATTCTAGCCCAATATAATCGAGGAAATTACACATATCATCCCTGTCTGGGCTTAGCAGGCCTATTATAACTGAATCCAGTGATTGAATCTCGTTAATACCCATTCAAAAATCCAACCCTAATCTGTCGGGAGAGAATCAGATTTTCCCGCCAGAAAAATTAATTCAAATGTTGAAGATGACCTCCCCCTATCCTCTACGGTGTGCCAATAGTAGTTTCCTTGGAAATGGGATGCCCCATATCCAACTGAGGGGTTCCTTTAACACATCTTCTGGGTGTCTTTAGTAATTTTCTCCCAGGAGTCCAAATACCACTTTTCGAGCCAATTTTTCCACACATGGTTATTGCTGCAAAAATACCTACAAATACATCAAATACCAAAATAAGTACAAAAATGAGCACTAACAATATATGTAATTGAGATCAAAATAAACACATAAATGCGTCTATCATTAAAATTAGTAGTTTTAGATTGATTTTATGTTTTGAAATTTTTAGCAAGACTAAATTAAGAACGCGCAATTGGGGGATACTTATATTAATTGGGGGATAGAGAGAAAAGAAAAAAACGAGATATAAATAGTAAATCAGAGTCACCCCTTATCCATGTATTTTAACTAATTCCTAATCTACCCCTCACTAATCATGTTTAGTGGTTAAATATAATTAGGTAAGTTGATAGATTAGTTTGATAATCATTAGAATAAATCAATATCATTGAATTTGTTGATGCAACAACATTAAATCAAGATATTTATGATCATGAAGGTTTAGGTGAAGAACTAACCCAGGAAAGTAAACAAGCTGAATATACAAGTGCTCCAATTAGTCATATATAGGTGTTAATGTATTGAAATTTGAAAAAAAATTTCATTGAATCCGCCATTGTTACGCCTGAAAAACTCAGTGCCGGCATGGTAAAAGTATGAATACCATGCCGGCAGGGACCAAATCGGCATGGTATTCATACTTTCACAATGCCGATACACAATATCCCCCAATTTTGAAATTGTAAGTACACTGCCGGCACAGAAAGTTCATTATCGAGCATGCCTGTAGTAGTGCCGGCATGGTCGATTCCCAAGTGTACCGTACCGGTTTGAGGACAAAAACATACAGAAAATCTGTCTGAAATAGCAAGTATCGGCATGGTATTCATCCTAAAAACCATGCCAGCACCAGATATCGACATGGTATTCATCCTAAAAACCATGCCGGCACCAGATACCGGCATGGTATTCATCCTAAAAACCATGCCGGCACTAGTATCGGCATGGTATTCATCCTGAAAACTATGCCGGCACAAAAAAAAAGTAGGATATTCATCATGAACACAAGCCAGGAGTGGATTGAAAATGAAACTGAAAAGTTTCAATTTATGATTCTAACCCAAACGAAGTTTTAAAACAACAACACTTTAAATATGATTTGATATCATGTACCTTCTCAATGAAGCTATTTCTTCATCTTCATTTTCATTTTCTTCTTCTTCTTCTTCTTGCTCAACAACAATTCAATTTAACCTATCTTTAAGAACTTGTTAGGATTTGATTTTGATTTTGATTTTTAGGTTAAATTTTAATTTAGATGGAAGGGTATTTTAGTATTTCCGCTCCCAAAAACACCCCTTAGCGGACACTATTGGTTGGGGAAAGTAATTTATATCCCCCAATTAGTTTAAGTATCCCCCAATCACGCGTTCTAAATTAAGCTTTATCCATCACATACTACTAATAAAATTTTTTTTTTTAAATCATTAATATACGGTCAAATAATTATGGGCGTATTTGTGGGCGTTATTGGTGGACCTTACTTATTTGGTATTATTTTCTTTTCGTTGTAATTATAGTATATATGTAATCACTGTTAAAAAAAATTTATAGCAATTTTTACGGTTTAAGCCTTGCAAAGGTTATAATCTTCTTTATTCTTTTCATCTCTTCTTTTTGTTTTCTTATCCATCGTGATTAATTTGATAAACGAACAAAAACAGTTTTTGGAAAGGTTTTCTAATAGTGGTTAATATTTTGTGTTCAATTATTCGTTGATAATCTTCTAGCATCTTAATTCTCCATAATGCATATATATCCTTCTACGAGAGTTTTACAAGTGATCATTTAAGTTTAAGTTGTGTTATGATTGGAAATCAACACTAATTCTAACATTTCCTTTTTTTTTTTTTTTTTTGTTCCTTTTAGAGTTTGTCTTTGACTGTGTATATTTGTGATAGATATGATTATCACAGAATTACATAATAGGTGACTGTTTCAATTATCACTGAATTGACAATTGGTGATAAATATGATTATCCCTGAATTGTGTAATTAAACTTATCACAATTGGTAATAATTGCGATTTTCACATTATGTTCGATTCTCGCCCAGATTAAATTTTACTTGAGTTTTGAGAAAAGAGAAGAAAAGAATTTAAAAGAGGAGGAGAGAAACAAAGTCGTGGGGAAGATAGGGGATAGAGAAAAATAAATTAAGAAATGAGATATTTTAGGGAGATAATTGAAAAATAAATTAGGAAATGAGTTATTCTTGAGAGATAATTGTGGGATTAGCATTATTACGCATATTTGCATATTCGTAATTGTTTTTCTAAGAAAGAAAAAGTCCACATTTTTATAGTAAAAAATAATTAGAATTAGTTTTTAGATTTAGATAAAAGGTTATTTGTGTAATCAAACTCTTAAGATAATTAATTATGGGTTCTCTATACATACAATCTTATTAATGGGTTTGTGAAAAACAAGAAAAACAAAATGGGATAGAAATAGTTTTCCCCCAAACAAATTCAAATAATTTTGGTAGGATCAACAATGATTTCGTGTTTTTGAACATGAAACTCCTAAAATTACCGGTAACAGTGTAATCGGCAACAACACCCAAATATGATACTAAGTGTTGGTGGAATGATTTGATACTAGGCCTACACGACCAAGTCACAACAATGACTACACTTTTTCCTAGAATAGTAAGAGAGAGAAGACCTTTTCCATTGTACTACCTTCCTCCTTTTATAGGCTTTCCCAAAGTTTTCCCTTTCTATGACATCATGCTACATGTTCTTATGACTCTCTTATTTACCCTTATTGCCATTCCCCCTAAAATAACCTTCAACTTCCTTTTAATCCCTCTTTTATCCTTTATATTCATGGACATGCCCACGGGGATTTGGGATTTAGTCCCCAAGTCCCCATCTCACCCCCATGGGCTTGGCCTCCCCTTAGGAATTACCTTGTCCTATTAAAAGGTGGTTATTTTTCATGTATCGACATTAGTTCCATGGCTATTGTGTTAATTGTCAGATAACCCGATAAACATTTAGCCTCATACTCTAACATCCCTCTCTCGTTCCTCATTTTCAGTTCCAAGTCCTCAGGGTGTGCCCTTTAACCGTCTACGTCTCTTGAGACGGTTGGTCTCCCTCGATATGTGATGTGTCTCTCTAGTTTCCAACGGTTATATACTTTTTCCCTTTTACATAACTGCATTTTTAACCCCTGTTAGAGATCACCTATATATGTGTTGGTCCTCTCTTTTACTTCTACTAATTTAACATCTTTAATCTATCCCTTCTAACAATATCGACTGACTCTTCAAGAAGCGACCATTCCGGAGAAAAAGAAGAAGAAAAAAAACGAAATAAATAGAGAAATAGAGGAGTAAAAAACCGTGTCCAGTGATCACCCTGAGGGAGAGTAACTACCCAAACCCGCGGATGGGGTGGATTATACAATTGATGAGATCATAAGGAGTGCAGACCTGAAGCGCGCGCTGAGACCCGGGATCCTTCATACTGGTCAGAATGTGTCTCCCATGGATGACAAACTCGTCCCCGCCTTCTTAATCCATCCGCTCTACCATATTCTTCTCCCGGGTGGCTTATGCACCCTGATTCGGAAGAACCGACTCTCTTCTCTTTCAACAAAGTTCCGCGCATGGCTGTCCACCACGGTGATTACTATTTTCCGATCATCGAATTTTTTTCCACGACGGTGGCACCTACCATATGGTTGCATTAGACGGAGTAAATCCTTTCTAATTATGATCATGCGGTTCCTATCAGGTCCTCCGGAATAGAGGACGCAATAAACGCATCCTTCCACCGCGATGTGGTTAGGTGCAAGCAAGACATTACTTGGCTTTGTTGTCGCTGGGTACCTCTTGTTCATATTTTCTTCTTCGCACGGGGAGAGGCGACCCCCATTTTATAGGATGTAGTTGCGCTACGGGATTTACGATTCATGGTAACCATCTTTATCATGAGGCGGTGGTAGACAAATTTTTGTGTCTGATTTGATCTCAATTATCTATTTTGTTAGTGCTCATTTTTGTACTTATTATGGTGTTTTATGTATTTATAGGTGTGTTTGGAGAAATAAACTCTTGTGGAAAAATTTGCTCGAAAAGTGATGTTTGCATCCCCCAGAGAAAATTACTAAAGGCACCTAGGAAGGTTGCTAAAGGCACCCACGTCTTTGATAAGTGGCGTCCCTTCTTATTTCCTTCGAAAAAGAATTTTTATGAGAATTTTGTGTAATAAAAGAGAATATTTTGTGTGTTCAGAGAGAATATCTTTCCAAGATTTGATTTATCTATTAATAGAGAGTTTAAGTTGGAGAAGGAAATATTGTGAAGAATAAAATAAAAAATATTCCGGAAGATATTTTCCATTAAAAAGATGAAGATTTTGGAGTTATGGAAGATATTTGAGAAGATATCAAGTGTTATGTATAAATAGGAGTTGAGGGAGAGCCACTGGATCAGAAAGTTGCTCGAAAAGTGATGTTTGCATCCCCAGAGAAAATTACTAAAGGCACCTAGGAAGGTTGCTAAAGGCACCCACGTCTTTGATAAGTGGCGTCCCTTCTTATTTCCTTTGAAAACGAATTTTTATGAGAATTTTGTGTAATAAAAGAGAATATTTTGTGTGATCAGAGAGAATATCTTTCAAAGATATGATTTATCTATTAATAGAGAGTTTAAGTTGGAGAAGGAAATATTGTGAAGAATAAAATAAAAAATATTCCGGAAGATATTTTCCATTAAAAAGATGAAGATTTTGGAGTTATGTAAGATATTTGAGAAGATATCAAGTGTTGTGTATAAATAGGAGTTGAGGGAGAGCCACTGGATCAGAGAGAGAGAGGGGGTTTGAAGAAAATGAAGTTATAGTTTAACTTTTTATTATTTTTCTCTCTTTTTCATCATTTGTAAACACTTTGAGCAATTAATCAATATTTTTCGAGAGTTTACACCATGATGGGCTAATTTTCACGCGACTAAAGCAACGGAGGAAGGCATTGATAGATGCTTGATTGGTAATTTTATGCTTTGAGTTTCATAATTAATTTTTTTATTCTCTTTTCTTCATGATCATATTGTTTAAAACAAATTTTCTTAAATAGTTGTCATTGAATTTGATGTTTGAAGCTTGAGTAAATTCTTTTGATGAATCATGTTTATTATTTACAACTATTATTTGAGGGTTTGACATTTGAGAAAATAAGATAGTGTACTTCATTATTGAGCGTATATATTTATAAACTAATGCATAATTATTTACCTTCGTTTCATTCATTGTGGTGGAATCCTTAGCCTTAGTCTTTCAAAAATTATTATTATATTTAATTACTCACTTTGCATTAGTTTAATTAACTATTTCCAAAACAAATTTTAAGTCTAAAATCAAAAATCTTCACAAGTCTTAACGAACCCTTTTCTTAGAACGCGCAATTAGGGGATACTGAAACTAATTGGGGGATATAAATTACTAAACCCATCCAATAGTGTCTGCTAAGGGGTGTTTTTTGGGGGCGAGAATACTAAAATACCCTTCCATCTAAATTAAAATTTAAAACTAAAAATCAAAATCAAACCCCAACAAGTTCTTAAAGACAGGTTAAAGTGAATTGTTGTTGAGCAAGAAGAAGAGAAGAAATGACTTCATTGAGAAGGTACATGATGCCCAATCTTATTTAAATTGTTGTTGTTGTTTTAAAACTTCGTTTGGGGTTAGAATCATAATATGATCCACTCCCGGCATTGTGTTCATTATGAATACCTTGCCGATTTCTTGTGCCGGCATTGTTTTTCATTTGAATACCATGCGGATATATGATGCCGGCATTGCTTTTAGGATGAATACCATGCCAATATCTTGTGCCGGCATGGCTTTTAGGATGA
This sequence comes from Papaver atlanticum, assembly GCA_023531105.1. Taxonomy (NCBI): domain Eukaryota; kingdom Viridiplantae; phylum Streptophyta; class Magnoliopsida; order Ranunculales; family Papaveraceae; genus Papaver; species Papaver atlanticum. Next base: position 3,173,780 of record JAJJMB010005585.1, on the reverse strand, counting down.
ATACCATGCCGGGACCAACATAGCTCAGAAAGTCTGTCCCAAAACTTGTTTGTGCCGGCATGGTCGATTCCCAAGTGTACCGTGCCGATTTGAGGACAAAACATATAGAGAATCTGTCTGAAATAGCAAGTTACAATGTTCATTGCCGACACTACTACCGGCATGCTCGATAATGAACTTTCTATGCCGGCAGTGTACTTACAATTTCAAAATTGGGGGATATTGTGTACCGGCATGGTGAAAGTATGAATACCATGCCGATTTGGTCCCTGTCGGCATGGTATTCATACTTTTACCATGCCGACACTGAGTTTTTGAGCGTAACAATGGCGAATTCAATGAAAAAAAAAATCAAATTTAAATACATTAATACTTATACATGAGTAATTGGAGCACTTGTATGTTCAACTTGTTTACTTTCCTGGGTTGGTTCTTCACCTAAACTTTCATGATCATAAATATCTTGATTTAATGTTGTTGCATCAACAAATTCAATGATAGTGATTTATTATAATGATTATCAAACTAATCTATTAACTTAACTAATTATATTTAACCACTAAACATGATTAGTGAGGGGTAGATTAGAAATTATATAAATTACCCGGATAGGGGGTGACATTGATTTACTATTTAAATCCCGTTTTTGTCTTTTTCCTATATCCCCCAATTATTTTTAGTATCCCCCAATTGCGCGTTCTTTTCTTTCCACTGTAAAAAAAAAACTTCAATTTTTGGCGCCGCGTTAGCGGACTTATCTTTGGGTTTAAAGTTTTTAGATTTATTTTTAGGTTTTTATTTTTATTATTTTTGTTTTGTTCTTTTTTACGTTTCTTTGGGTATAGCTTTTTGGTACAGGTTTGGATTTTGGATTAAAAACAAATAAAGCCAAAGATTTTGGTGATTAAAGTCTTGAAACCAAAGTGAAAGTTAAAAGAACGGAAAGAAGACAAAGATTTTTATTTTCATTAGATTATTTTTATTTTATTTTTAGGATTATATTTGTTTTTGTTTTTTAGAAATTTGTATTAGGAAATCTTTTATTTTTGTAATCTTTCCTTTTTTATTTTTGGACTTTCTTTTTGAACTTTGGACATTATTTTATTTTTAAACCTTATGGAAGGGTAGTTAAATATTAAACTGTATAGGGAAGGATGATAATTACGATACTCTCTCGGCCCCTCAGGTTCGTACACTGACATTGTATTCAATGGTCTGAATCGACTTCAACGGTTCATCTCCCGTCTGGAACGAGAGGTAAGTCTTTCTAAACACCCGTGAATCTTCTGTCGGCGGGTTTACTGGACGCCTTCGTAATGCATATATGTTGAGGTTTGAATGCGGTTTTAATTTCTAGTAAAGGGAAAGGCTTGGCCAATATGAGGTAAAGACTCGGATTTCATCACCGTTTCCTTCTTGCAAGCCTTTTTTAGTCTTATATTGGCCAGACCTTGTTCTTTACTAGAAATTAAAACCATATTCAGACCTCAACATATATGCATTAAGAAGGCGTCTAGTAAACCCGCTGACATAAGATTCGCGGGTGTTAAGAAAGACTTACCTTCCGTTCCAGACGGGGATGAACCGTTGAAGTTGACTTGGGTCACCGACTCCTATGTCAGTGTACAAATCCGAGGGGCCGAGACAGTATCGTAATTGTCGTCGTTCCCAGTGCAGTTTAATATTTAACTACCCTTCCATAAGGTTTAATATTTAAACCTTGGAGCTGACCTCTTCAAGATATGTCAAGACAAGAAACAATACATAACTCTACTAATTCTTACGAGAAATCAAAACATGTTACATTAGGGAATTATTCATGGGTATTGTTCTGGTGGTTTATATTAACATGCGGCGTGGCAACACCCCATGATAAGAAAGTCCCTAGTAGTGGTAAGAGCGGTTAAATGAAGTGGTAAAGTAATGGAGTGATGGCTTATGGGTTTCTAGAAGCTTACCAAGCATAATGGCGTAACCATACCATTATCTCAACTATTCCCACCTCTCCACCTCTCCATGGTTTCCACTACTTACGAGGAAACAGTGAGTGTTCCTTACAACTGAAAAGATGAGGGTTCCCAAATATACCTCAATCTAAAACTTTTCCACCTATAAGTCCTTTCTCCGAAAGTGATTGTCCATGGACTGAGTCGATACAATACAACTAATAGGTTCACACTTCGTGTGATCGTCTATGGATACGAGATCGAGACAATACAACAACAAGATAACTTGTGTGATTGACTATGGATGCAAGATCAAGATAATACAACAACAAAATATGTTTACTTGATAATAGGTTCGGACTTAACCAAACACAATAGGATTGCTATCAAGTAAATAGGAATTAACGTTTGTGTATTTTACTTATAATTATAATAAAACAATTATAATTGCGGAAATAGAAATGTAAAAGACACAACAAGATTTTGTTAATGAGGAAACCGCAAATGCAGAAAAACCCCGGGACCTTGTCCAGAAATTAATACTCTCAGGATTAAACCGCTATACAAAATCTAAACCAATCTCGTATAGTTTAGACCAAGCAACTAAACCTATAGTTCACCTAGTTCCGTCTGTATCCCTGCGCCTCCAATTTGCAATAAGTCACGCACTTGGAACAATTCCTTTGGTTCGTATTCCAAACAGTAAAGGAACAACAAATCTGTTCGGTAACAACTCTTTTCAAACACCGTGATATGAGTTTGAAAAAAGGCTCTTCCGTTTATCCCAATAAACTCCTTTGTCAGATACTTAGATCTATCCAATAACAACTACCAAAGTAATTGTCAAGATTTTGTAATCAATACTTCAAATCACAAAGAAACGTATTAATGCCGATCTACTCAACTAATCAATCTAGATTATCACAAAGATAAATCGATTATAGTTGGATCCCCATCCGATCAAGTTTTGTGCACACCAAAGATTATGAACCCAAATCAGAAATCCTCTTCGTCTTCAAATCTTCTTAGATCTTCAATAAACACCTGCACACAATCAACTTGAATTTCTTGTGATCAATCACACACAAAACGGAGTCTGTTAACAATGGATTATCACAAGACGTCTTTAGATCTATAAACAGTCTAAAGATCCCCGTCGAAACTTCGATCTAGTTTGAGTGAATCTTATATCAGAAGAGAAGATTCTCAAGCATAAACAAACTAGGTGCAATCAAAGTTCAACAACCGTTAGTCAATCAAATCAATCAAAAACTAATAATAAAATGCAATTATCTAGTTTCCCACCAACGGTACTAGTAGAGATTCCCAATCCCAAAGAAATCTTTAAAATGAGCGGTCGTAAGAGATTTCTCCTAATTAGGGTACTTTCCTCTCCGAATAGACGGCTCCACCAGTAACAACACAACTAGGTAGTTTTGCTGGATCTGAGGATTTGTTTTCTCGAAATGCAAACTTCAATATTTATAGACCAAGGAAGTTTGGACACCAAGGAATTTCCAAAACCGAATATTCTCAAAGATATGCAATAAGGGCAAAAACGGTTTTCATAATTCCTGGAAATGCATTGTCCAAATATTGACCGAAATCTCAGTAGAAAATCTCCAATTAGTAAGTGCACATTACCAATTTTTATTTTCTAAAGATATGCATTTTAATTGCTGGAAAGCTAAAAACCGTAATTAAAAGATTCTCAATTTATTTCGATCCAGGATTCTCCTTTAGCTATTAAGTAATATCTTTGAACAATAAAAGATAAGAATTACTGCACATGTTCAAAGTATGTCGACATCTTTACTTTGTAAATCTTTTTCATATTTATAATCTTGGAACCGATTTGCCACTCTTCCAAACAAGTTTTGAATTGGTTCATCTGACTTCCCAGAACTATGTGATTGATTATCCTATCAAATCACCAATCATGGGTTTCACGGTTCTACCAAAACAATTTTCGGTTCTACCTCCATGTGGGTACTAAGATTAGTCACGCTAGCTTTCCAAAAATTGGTTGACTAGGTACTAGGATCGGTTACCACATATATATGGTATCTAACTTGTATTCGGATGCACAAGTCATAGGATCGGTTACCAAATAAGATTTTGTTGCACCTCTTACAAGGATCGATTCCCCTACTTGTGATCGGTTGCACCTCTTACTAGGATCGGTTCCACAATGTATAGAGTTGGTCATTCCAATTACAGTAAATCGATCATACCATCTCAGGTGATTACTTAAGATCGGTTTCACTAATAAAAGTCATACCAATACAAAAGTCAGGCATTGTGAATAGTTTTACCAAGATACATAAACAAGTTATGAGCGGTTATACTAAACACACATATTGGTAATCCAAAGATTTGCAATGAATAACACTACCAATAAGCCTAGCGATTTCCCTTTCGATTCATAACACAAGTTTATGAATTGTACTTCCTTTAAACGAATGTAAAAACATTGTTTCCTAGGACGAAATCTTCATCCATACCCATACATAATCACAATAGCTTTCATACGATTATGTCGATGTCTTATATATGAAGTTCAAAAGATAGACGTTATACTTCGTATTGTAATTCCTTAATACTATGTCTAACTAGAGTATAATCATTCACAGCTTCGCAGTTATGTTTTCAATATGCACGACTTGAAAGATACGTTAGGAATGAAACATTTCAAGTCAAATATTACTAACCTCAAGTGGAAGGATGATGTCGTCGTTGTAGTTTTTTACTTCTTCACATTCTTCAAGTCTTCACGTAATACTTGTAAGTCTCATATCCTAGTAACTTTGTAGCTAACCTATACGAAGTTGACTCTAGTAAATAATCAAGCGACTCTTTAAATGAGTTTTGATTCACTAAAATATGACAACCAAACTTGACATACCAACGCTTGGTGGGTTCAACCGAGCTATGCTCTAACAACAACTATAAATAGACTACTCTGTCTATTCAGAAGACAGAACAAGCTTATTATTCTCAATCTTTTATTCTTTTATAGTTCGACAACCTCACACACAACAATTCAATCACCACTGATTTACTTAACTTTCTTTGCTTTCCCTCCCCTAAGATCAACCCATTTTCTCTCTTTGTAACAGAAGCAAAACGTGAACGGCCAACTTCTTGGTTTAGGATCATTTTGTATGATCTTGATTTTCCAACGTAAAGAAAGTACTTCGACGGTACATTGTATTACTTTGGAGTAATTTTTGGGTATTAACAATTGGCGACCACAGCCGTAGATCAACCTTTCGGCTACAAAATCAATTATTCAGCCGTTTGAAAATAGGATGGATCTTTGAACTAGTTCAGTCATTAACATCAATTTAGGTCTAGCGACCAATCTCAATTTCGGTAACACTGGTAGTGGTTTGGCAGAAACCATTCCTCAAAACACCACCACTGCAAACACCAATAATTCTCTTTCAATATGCGCCGATGGAAACACCATGGATGGTCAAGCACCACCAAGTTCTCAGATCTGATGAAAAGAAAAGAATCTCTTGCTGAAACACAAGCATGCACGACTACCTCCAAGAAGGACAACCTCGTATATCTGAAGGTACTCATGAAGCAGATATTACCAGAACAACGCCAACTCCAGACGGAGCCATCCAGGAACGCCTGCAAGTCTACTACTGGTGCTAACATATCAAGAGATAGCTCACAAGGAGAGACACCTCATCAGCAACGCCGCCCACGGTAATCTCCAAAACTCCCTCCTCAGGTTTTTTTCCAATTGGGTCGTACCCCCGCTGAAAAATCATAAAGGCGTCATAATTAGCAAAAAAATGGTTCAAGCATGGAGATTCAAGTACAAACCATAGAATTCATCAAAAATGTCCATTAGTAACCTAAACATTCATTAAAAAAAGTGTTTTAGGACATGGCATGTAGTTTAGAAAGGTTACGGGTCGTTTTGCAAAAACTCCGTCAGAAACGTTTTGACACTGCCCGTTGGAAGAACTGAAACTGGTGCTAATTAGTGAAGAATCTTGGGGTGATCTATATACCAAACGATTTGTATGGAAGTCTTCTACAACATAATAAAAGGGAACGTTAATCCGATGAATGAGCTATAAATGGCAGCCAAAACTCTCGACTATTTGACAGCTGAAAACCTACAGAATTCTTCCTGGAAAGTTCTGAATTCTCAGTGTCATGTCCTTTTCACCCACCAAACTGACTCTGAATCAAGAAATTATTTTTGCAGAATTTAGATCTTACTCTAAGCTAAAGAAAGCAACCACCTCATTCCGACATCGGATGAAAATTTTGTGTACGTTTTGGCAAAAAGACACAAATCTGAAATTTTCATCAAGTCAATACACTGAGGTCGCACTTACGATCAGGCAAGCAACAATATGTGAGATTCCACACACAGCAGGAAATCAGGGAAGAGTTACTTCACCAAAAAAAAGAGAAAAGAAGGAGAATAAACTCACGTAGGTGAGTTATACGAAAGGAAGAAACACTTCCTTTGGGAAATAACGGTCGATAAAAGCCCGTTAATGTTTTTGGTTGTTGCCACCATTACAACCTCCAAATCTCGTGTCCATGCCTACCACCACTTATGCCTTTCCCGCTCATCCAAGATTCGTTGTCTTGGCCACCAATGCTCGGCCAAAGCTCGTGGCCGTGGCCACCACCACTTATGTCTTGCAAAGTTCCATGGTCGTTGCCACCGATTCTCCTTTCTGTCAAGGTTCGTGCCCGTAGCCACCACGCCTCTCCCTTCCAAGGTCCGTTCCCATGGCCACTACCTCTCTTTCCTTCCAAGATCCGTGGTCGTAACCACCACACTGGCGCCGCCGACGCGGATTTGTTTTTAGATTTAGATTTTTTAGATTTTTATTCTTTTGTTCTTTTTTACGTTTCTTGGGTATTTGTCTTTTTGTTGCAGGTTTTGAATCAAAGAGGAATTGGAGACAAAGACCTGGGGGATTAAAAGCTAGACAAAGCGAAAAGAACGGAGAAAAGACGAAGATATTTTATTTTATTTTATTTTTTTAATTAGATTTTATTTATATTTTTAGATTTCATTTTTAGAAATTGTAAATAGGACTTTATTTTTGTAAATTTTTATTTTTGGACTTTGGACTTGGACATTTTTTTTAAACCCTACGGAAGGGTAAAATTTTAAATATAAACTGTTTGCAGGGAAGGACGACGATTACGATATCGTCTCGGCCCCTCGGGTTCGTACACTGACACAGGAGTCAGTGGCCCGAGTCGACTACAACCGTTTCATTGCCCGTCTGGTACGGGAGGTAAGCTTCTAAACACCCACGAATCCCCTGTCAGCGGGTTTACTGTCTTCATTAAGGTTCATATATGTTGAGGTTTTGAATACAGACTTTAATTTCCTAGTAAAGGGCAAGGCCAGGCCATACAAGATAAGGGTTCGGATTTCATCATCGTTCTCTTCTTGCCCGCCTTAGGAACACATAACCTACGCTAACCCAAGCTTAAAATACTGATTAGAACGAGACCGATAGGGTAACGAGCTTGTAAGAAAGTCATTCAAAGGGAAGTATTGGGTATCTTATTAGCTTAACTCAAAAGTTCAGGAAGATTACTGTGAGTCGACTAGAGCCGCCCTAACGGGAAACGTTGCCAAAGAGGTGGGGGTATCAAAGCTCCTCTAAGATTCCCCTACTTCTCTTCGACTCACTTTATTCGGATCGATCTAGAAAGGTTTGCTAAAACGATACCTAGTTTCCTTTTGGAGGAATAGAAGCTGGTCTAGAAACAATCTAAGGGAGCCATCATTCTTTTTGTTTGCTATATTCAATATGTTTTATTTGGTCGAGTCAGCCTTGTTTGTGATTGTGTAGAATTCCTCTGTAGTTTGTATTTTCGGGGTGATGAATCCTTTTCAGGAGACGCCACCTGAGATGACGTTACGAGACTATAAGCATAGAAATTCTCATTATCAGGAGACGTCATCAAAAATAACTCTTGGTGAATATATGCATAGGCAACGGTATGGAGTTTTTGCTCCACAAATGGTAAGTGAAGAATCACCTCTAACTATATATGAGAAGTATTACAAACACACACCACTTAGTTTGGAACTAAGATTGAGAGTTCTAGAATGCCAAAAATTATATGCTGATGATGATGAATCTTGTAGTGACTCTCTGTTCCAGACGGATGATATAGATGACCCTGTGGATGCTTGTGTGGATGATTTGCCTAATTCCATAGATGAATCTATCCCACAAGATCATTCACCCGACTTAGAGGTTGTTTCTAAACCCCTAAACTTCCAAAAGTTACCTAATTTAGGGTTAGAATTGTGTGCTTCTAAGGTTTTGTTGGATCACTTTGCATCCAAATACGAAGAGGACTTGCCTATTCTTGATACCGTGCATGAGCCAATTGATATTTCTCCAGTCCAAAGGGTATCCCCATATTATGTTCTTTATGTACTTCCTTGCGAAGTAAAAACCAAGTTTGGGGGTGACTTTTTCTTTTTGATAGTTTCACCTTCTTTAGGGAATCATGACATAAGTGTGAAGCTGTCATTTGTAAATATTGTATATTGGGTTGATCCCCAAATTTTCAGGTTATTAGTTTATGGAGATCCTTTATGTATATTCCAGTAGGTAATTCTATTTTCTTGTTTTATTTTTATTTGTTTATTTCGCATATTATGAATTTCCCATCTTAATTTTTACGTTGGATGACTCAATTACATTGAGGACAATGTAATTATTAAGTGTGGGGGAGTGGTTAACTTTTTACTTTTTTTTGTTTTTTTTCCAGGAAATTTCTTGCAATTTATGACCAGCTATTGAGCGGGTCTATTGTAGGTTTGCAGGTATATTATGACCAGCTGTGGAGCGGGTCTAAATAAATAAATAATAAAAAAAGATGTTCGGACTGAATATCTACCTAGCTTGTTAACAATAAACAATATAATACAGAAAAAGAAATAATACATACACCAGAAGTTTTGTTAACGAGGAAACCGCAAATGCAGAAAAATCCCGGGACCTAGTCCAGATTGAACACCAAATTGTATTAAGCCGCTACAGATTCTAGCCTACTACCAATTAACTTCAGATTGGAATGTAGTTGAGCCATAATAGGTATCCCACCGATTAAGGTACAGTCGTGCTCCTTACGCCTCTTGAATCCCAGCAGGACTCCGCGCAATTGATTCCCTTAGCTGACGTCACACCAACTAAGAGTTGCTTCAACTTAATTGAAGACTTTGAACCAATCTGCCTCCCAAAGATTAATCCTATACATGATTTCCTTTTACAATCAAATAGTTTGATCAAATGTGATGTAAATCGATAGCAATATAGACAAAGTCTAGCTAACCTCAATATCCGTACTTATGCAACCCGAAGTGCAGCCTAGATTAATATTCACCTCGCAAGTATAAAACCCGTGGAATCAATAAAGTTGGATACGAAGAGAACTTTGATGATTTCTATCTATCTTGATCAAGTGAGCAGCTCATCAATCGATTATGATCAGGATACACGAGTTATCAAGGAAAGATAATTGGATCTGGCTTCACGAATCCCTACGAAGTTTTTGTAGTCACTAAACCCTAAAAGGGTTAGGAAGAGGACGAATTTAGATACAACTAGAACACAGCAAAAAGTAGTGTCGGGATTCAAAGATCCCAATTGCTCGAAGTTCCCCTTTTATAGACATTCAAAGCATATATAGGTTGCTTTAGGTTTAAGCTAAGATAGCTTTGGAACCAAGCACTCGATATCCACCGTTAGATGAATCTTTGAATATTATTTACATAAACAAGATATACACTCTGGTTAGGTGAAACCGTAACCAAACCGTGTATAAGGACTATGTTTAACGTGGTTAGCCGAACTAGCCGATTTGAACTTAAAAGCTTAATATTCATTTTCATGAACACATAAGACATTAACCTTGAGTCACAAGCATGTGATCAGATAAGTCTAGTGTTTTTAGAGAATTAATCAAATTCCAATTATCTCATAGAAATAATTCAATCATACTTGAAAATAATCGACATGGTTAGTAGGTGTACAAGGTACAAATACCATTGCCATTCATGAGTCGGTTCAGTCACAGTACGTGTACCGGTTTTTAAGCTAACAAGCCAAACCAAGTTCTGGAGTTAATGATAGACACATTTATGTGTCTATTTTCATCTCTTTTGTGTATATTATTAGTACCCATTTTTGTACTAATTTTGGTATTTTATCCCTTTGAAGGTGTTTTTGGAGGAATAGGCTTTTGCGGCAAAATTGGCTCGAAAAGTTGTTAAAGGCTCCTGGGAGGACATTTGCTATTCGGACTCTCACTTTGGATAAGGGGTAACCCATTTCCAGACAGCTACTAAACACAGACCAGGACTGGTTAGGGGGCATCCTATCTTCATCTCTTGAAAACCAAATTTTGCGGGAAAGTGAACTTTCACCTGCGAAGTTTCTTGGCAGGATTTTGGACAAGATTTAGTTGGTGTTTGACGTGGATTAGGATTGCAGTTATCCCGTTTCATCATGACATGATTGGTATATGACTTGGTTTGACTTAAAACAAGATATGGGTCGAGATTCAATGCAACAGAAGAGGAGGATTACTCGGGTCTCTGTTGATTATTTTGGGAAAACACTGAAGAGTTTTAAAGAAAGATTTGATTCTTACCAAAACAGCAGGGATGTGTACGTGTACTGGAGCTTAAAAATAGGAATAAAATCCTTTCATTCTCGGTAGTTCGAAAACAGGGAATGATGAATTATTTACGGTAACAGGGTAAGATTTTGTTTGGTCCTTTGATGACTCAATATGGAAGTTACGTGCAAGTTTGGAGAGGATATTGTGTTTGGATTCTGCCAGGATTTAGTTACCGAGTTTGGAGAGTTTAGATAACTCAGGGAAGGTTGGAAGACGCGGGTAGAGAAATATTATCGCAGCTTGGCCGGGAAGAAAAGGAAAGATATTTTCATGATTTCTTTTGCCTGTTGTGGTATATATATAGACTTCTGAAAGACAGGGAAGGGGGAACACTTTGGGAGAAGTTTAGAGCCTTAGAGAAGCGAAAAAAAATCAACTTGAGTCGAGTACAGAAACTTTTCTGCTGCTGCGAAGAAGAAGAACACGAAGAACATAAGACCCTCGGAGTCAGTTGCAGAGGCTGACTTATTTTCAGTGACAACGAGGTACGGTCGCATCTTCCTGCAGTCACCGAAGCCCTTCAGCAACAACTCCGACTTCTGTTTTAGACCTTCAGCAACTACAGAATCCGCTGCTTTAACACCTTTCTCCCTTTTAATCAACTTTTGAGCCATAAACATGTATTTTGAGATTATGATTAATATGAGGAGCTAAACCCCATTGCTGAGGCGATATAGGAAGCTATTTTTCCAACAAAAAGTGGTATATTCTATTTTATTTATTTTATTGCAATTATTTTATGATTATTTGCCTTGATTGAAAATTGTTTGAGTGATTTTTATTAAGCAATTGTTATTTCTTTTGATAGAGCATTCTTGGACCTAGGTTTTTGATGTTTTATGCTTCGGATTTACACTTGTTATTTTGAAAATCTACATGTTGCAATAGTTTAGAATCAAATTGAACGAGAAAATTGCATGAATATAAATACTAGATTAAATCACTTTGAACTTGGAAAATAGTGGAATCTCAGCCTCAGTGTTCTTTTAATATTGATATCAACTTTGTCAGTGTTTGCTATAATTTTTAGTGATTTTTCTATTTAGTTTTGAATTTAAGTCTAAAGTTATCCTTCACAAGTTCGAGAATCGAATCCCTCTTTTTACTACAACTAAAATTCACATCAATTTTTGGCGCCGCCGACGCGGACTTGTTTTTAGGGTTTTAGATTTATTTTATTTTATTTTATTTTTTCTATTTTACGTTTTTGGGTATTTATCTTTTGTCTACAGGTTTTGGAACATAAAGAAAAAAATTGAGCCCAGGAGTTTGGTGATGTCGTAAAGACTTGGAGCTAAAGATTAAAGCGAAAAGAACGTAAAAGAAGACAATTCTATTTTAGTTATTTTCTTTAGTTTATTTTTTATTTTTTTATTTTTTTATTTAGGGTTTTGTTTATTTTAGAAAAAAAAAATTGTATTAGGGTTTCTTTATTATTTTGTAATTTTTCTTTTCTTTTTTTTTGGACTTTTGGACTCTGTACATTATTTATTTTTTATTATACCCTACGGAAGGGTACCTTTAATTATAAAACTGTTTGCAGAGAAGGAGGACAATTACGATATTGTCTCTGCACCTTGGGTTCATACACTGGCACAGGAGTCAGTGGCCCGAGTCGACTACAACCGATTCATCCCCCGTCTGGAACGGGATGTAAGGTTCTGAACACTCGCGAATTCCCTGTCAGCGAGTTACTGTATTCCTTAAGGTGCATATCTGCTGAGGACCTGAATACGGATATTTACTTTTCTAGTAAAGGGCAAGGCCTGGCCATACAAGATAAGGGTTCGGATTTCATCACCGTTCTCTTCTTGCCCGCCTTAGGAAAACGATACCGAACGCGAACCTAAGCTTAAAATATTGACTAGAACAAGACCGATAGGGTAACGAGCTTGTAGGATGTCGTTCAAAAGGATCGTATTGGGTATTTTGTTAGCCTAACTCAAAGTTCAGGAAGATTACTGTAAGTCGATTAGAGCCTCCTTGTAACCCAAGGAAGCGTTGCCAAAGAGGTAGGGGTATCAAAGCTCCTCTTAGCTTCTCCTACTTCTCTTCGACTTACCTTATTCGGATAGTCCTACGAGGTTTGCTAAAATTGTACCCAGTTGCCTCTTGGAAGAGTAGAAGCTGGTCTAGAAACAATCTAAGTTGAGCCATCATGCTTTTTGTTTGATAGAAATCAATAGATTTGATTTGGTTGAGTCGTCCTTGATTTGTGATTGCTTATCCTTCCAATTTTAGGAAAATCTTATGTATGCCTGAACGTAAAAGAGACGCCCTAGGTAGATTTGTAAAAGAAAAACCTAGCAGTTCTAAGCGACTCGATTACCTTAATCTAGAAGGTCCAATTTTTGGAGAGTCCTATGTTGAACATTCTCCTGAAGAGAGAATCCCTAATACTCCGATAGTTCCAGAGATGGCTACTTTGAAAGCTTTGTTAAATCCAACTAGGACCACTCGTCCCTCGTGTATTAAGTTAGCTGACACAGAAGCCAATTATGAGCTTAAACCTGGGACCATACAGATGCTCCCAATCTTTTTAGGGAAAGAAAATGAAAACCCTTATTTCCATGTTAGGGATTTTGAAGAAATTTGCAGTACCCTAAGAATTAGAGGCTTAGATGATGATGCTTTGAAACTTAGGTTATTTCCCTTTTCCCTGAAAGATAAAGCCAAATCGTGGCTATATAGTTTGACTTCTGAGTCAATCGAAACATATGAACAACTTACATCTTCCTTTTTCAAAAAGTTTTTCCCTAGGCATAAAACATCGTCTATTAGGACGCAAATCTGCACATTCTCACAACAAGAGGGAGAATCTTTGTATAGGTATTTGGAAAGGTTCAATGATTTGTTAACACAATGTCCTCACCATGGTTTAGAAAAGGTTAGGCTAGTTCAGATCCTCTATGAGGGTTTAGATTATCCCACAATATCCACGGTTGAAGCTTTGTGTACAGGTGGGTTTGAGAACCAAACTGTTGATGCGGCAATGGCATTTTTGAATGAAGCCGCCGAAAAGACCAAACAATGGGAAAATAGTAGGGAACCCCGGAAAACAATTCTTCTAAGCAGAGGAAACGTTAATAGGATAGAAGGAGGCTCTGAATCAGATGTCAAGATTACAGCGATAGCTAAGAGGTTAGAAGCTCTAGAAATGGGTCACACTAGTGGTAGATCGGATCCTTTTTGGGAAGGCCATAATAATGAAGAGCAGGCCAATGCTCTTTATAATAACACTAGACTCGAGAATCGTCAGAAATTTGACCCATATTCAGAAACCTATAACCCTGGATGGAGAAACCATCCGAACTTTGCTTGGTCTAAGGGCCAGAATCAAGGTCAGTTTAGTAACTCTAATGCTCCACCAGGTTTTAGTTATGCTAAGAATCCTTCGGGACAAGCTCAATTTAATAATCAATCGGTTAAGAAAATCCTAAGCCTAGAGGAGTCTTTCGTTTTGTTAACTCAGCAAACTGCAAAATTTCAGCAATCAGTGGAACTAAGTCTACAAGCTAGTAACAAGATAGGACAAGAAAATAGTCAGGCTATTTCCGAACTGAAAACCCAGGTAGGTCTGATAAATGAGTCTTTGAGAGAAAAAGGTAGGTTTCCTAGTCAAACACAACCCAACCCTAGAGGAGTTCATGAAATAGGTGCAAAACAATCGAATCAGTTGAATGCTGTTAGAACCCTTAGGAGTGGTAGAATTGTAGACAATGAGGTAACCATGCCCGATAGTGAACATACTGTAGTTCACCCCTCAGGATCTCACCCCTCAGGACCACCCATAGCTGAGGAGACCGATAAAGTTTCTGATGATGTCAATTCCGTCCCTGGGAGGTCTGATTCTGTGCCTAGAGCCCCGTTTCCCCATCTATTAGTACCAACAAAGAAGGAATCGAACTTTAATGACATATTGGAGGTTTTTAAGCAAGTTACCATAAACCTTCCTTTATTAGATGCAATTAGGCAAATTCCTGCTTATGCCAAGTTCCTTAAGGATATGTGTACGCGAAAGCGAAAACTTAGCATCCATAAGAAAGCCTTTTTAGCTAGTCACGTAAGTTCAATCATTCAGAACACCACAACTCCAAAGTATAAAGACCCAGGTTCCCCTACCATTGCTTGTACAATAGGTAAATTCCGGGTAGAAAAAGCTTTACTTGACTTAGGAGCCAGTGTGAACTTACTGCCGTACCATGTGTATTTACAGCTAGGACTTGGTGAAATAAAACCTACTCAGATGACACTGCAGTTAGCTGATAGGTCTGTTAAAATTCCTCGAGGTGTTATCGAGGATGTTCTCATTGAGGTCGACAAGTTTATTTATCCAGTAGATTTTGTTGTGCTAGACACCCAACCTGTCCCTGACCCATAGAACCAGATACCTGTGATTTTAGGTCGCCCATTTTTAGCTACGTCTAATGCGATCATTAACTGTCGTAATGGTGTGATGAATTTGTCTTTTGGTAATATGACTATGGAGATGAACATTTTTAATGTCAGTAAGCTACCTTATGACCTAGATGACACATGTGTTGAAGAGGTGAACATGATAGAAGCCTTAGTTCAGGAGTCATTACCAAACATTTTGTCTGAAGACCCATTAGAAAGTTGTCTATCCCATTTTGGTTTAGATTTTGACGACGATAGCACTATTGAAGAAGTGAATGCACTATTAGATTTTACCCCTGTGTTAGACACTAATAGTTGGAAAGCTAGGTTCGAACAATTACCAGCTTCTGAGACTACCTTAATTCCTTCTTTAGAAGAGCCTCCTAAGTTGGACCTTAAACCACTACCCGACACTCTAAAGTATGTGTTTTTAGGGCCATCTGAGACTTTACCTGTGATTGTAGCTTCCGATTTGGATAGTGATCAGGAAAGTAGGCTAGTGAATGTACTTCAAGATAATAAGGAAGCTTTAGGGTGGACTATAGCAGACATTAAGGGTATAAGTCCTACTGTGTGTATGCATCAGATTTA
Source organism: Papaver atlanticum (assembly GCA_023531105.1). Taxonomy (NCBI): domain Eukaryota; kingdom Viridiplantae; phylum Streptophyta; class Magnoliopsida; order Ranunculales; family Papaveraceae; genus Papaver; species Papaver atlanticum. Next base: position 3,158,139 of record JAJJMB010005585.1, on the reverse strand, counting down.
TTTAGAGGAAGACTCCAAACCTTCTAGGGAAATGCAACGTCGACTTAACCCTAACATGAAAGAGGTAGTTCGAAAAGAGGTGCTTAAGTTGTTAGATGCGGGTATTATCTACCCAATTTCAGACAGTAAGTGGGTCAGCCCCGTTCAAGTTGTCCCCAAGAAATCAGGTATCACTGTAGTCCAGAATGATAATAAAGAGTTAATCCCAACCCGAGTGACCACGGGATGGCGTGTCTGTATTGACTATATGAATTTGAACAAGGTCACAAGGAAGGATCACTTTCCCATTCCTTTCATCGACCAAATACTAGAGCAATTAGCTGGACATAGTCATTATTGCTTCTTAGATGGCTACTCCGGATATAATCACATTGTTATTGCCCCTGAAGACCAAGAGAAAACCACCTTTACCTGTCCCTTTGGTACCTTTGTGTATAGACGCATGCATTTCGGGCTATGTAATGCCCCTGCGACCTTTCAGCGTTGCATGATGAGCATATTTTCTGATATGGTAGAACGGTTTTTAGAGGTCTTTATGGATGATTTTTCAGTGTTTGGTTCATCTTTCGATGAGTGCTTGCATCATTTGACATTAGTGTTGACTAGGTGTAAGGAAAAGAATTTAGTGCTTAATTGGGGAAAATGCCATTTTATGGTTAAATCAGGAATTATGTTAGGGCACATCGTATCCTCTAAGGGTATAGAGGTATACAAAGCCAAAGTTGACCTTATTAAGACTTTACAGGTCCCAAAAACCGTAAAAGATATTAGGTCATTCCTAGGGCATGTAGGATTTTATCGTCGATTCATTAAGGATTTTAGCTTGATTTCTAGACCTCTTTGCAATTTGCTTGCAAAAGATGTTAAGTTTGTCTTTGATGATGCGTGTTTAGAAGCTTTTGAGAAGCTTAAGAGTTTACTCACTACCACCCCCATAGTCCAGGACCTAACTGGAACCTACCCTTTGAGATTATGTGTGATGCTTCAGATTATGCTATAGGCGTTGTGTTAGGACAGCGAGAAAACAAATTACTTCATGTGATTTACTATGCTAGAAAAACTCTGAATAATGCCCAACTGAACTATACAACTACCGAGAAGGAACTGTTAGCCATCGTGTTTGCCTTGGATAAGTTTAGATCCTATCTACTAGGTTCTAAGGTCGTAATCTATACCGATCATGCTGCTTTGAAATACCTTTTGTCTAAGAAGGATACTAAACCTAGATTGATTAGATGGATCCTCTTGTTGCAAGAATTTTCTCTAGACATTAGAGACAAAAAGGGTGCAGAAAATGTAGTAGCAGATCACTTGTCTAGGCTAGTTGTTGATCATTCTAATGAGTCCCTTCCTATAAGGGATAGCTTTCCTGATGAACAATTGTTCTCTGTTTCCCAATCACCTTGGTATGCACATATAGTGAATTATCTTGTTACTGGTCGAATGCCTCAACATTGGGGTAAACAAGATCGTTCTAGATTTTTAGCCGAGGTTAAGCATTTCTTTTGGGACGATCCTTATCTGTTTAAGTATTGTCCAGACCAGATTATTAGGAGATGTATACCTGAGAGTGACCAGTCCAGTATTATCTCCTTTTGTCATGAACATGCATGTGGGGGTCATTTTAGTGCTAAAAAGACTGCTGCTAAGATATTGCAGTGTGGATTTTACTGGCCATCGTTGTTTAAAGACTCCCATAGTCATTGTGTTTCTTGTGAGCGTTGCCAGAGGTTAGGAACCATTTCCCGTAGAAATATGATGCCTTTGAACCCTATTTTAGTGATTGAGGTCTTTGATGTGTGGGGCATTAATTTTATGGGTCCATTTCCTAATTCTTTTGGTTATATTTACATACTTGTCGCTGTAGACTATGTGTCTAAGTGGGTTGAGGCAGTTCCGTGTAGAACAAATGACCACAAGGTCGTAGTCCAGTTTTTGAAAGAAAATATACTTACACGTTTCGGTACGCCGCGAGCTATAATTAGTGATGGAGGTTCACACTTTTGTAATAGACCGTTTGCTCTTTTAATGAAACAATATGGTATTACCCATAAAGTAGCTACCCCATATCACCCACAGACTAGTGGTCAGGTAGAGGTTTCCAATAGGGAAATTAAGCGTATTCTAGAGAAAACAGTTAATCCTAATAGGAAAGACTGGTCGTCGAGGCTTACTGATGCCTTATGGGCTTATCGTACTGCGTTTAAGACACCCATTGGAATGTCACCCTATCGTTTAGTTTTTGGCAAGGCATGTCACCTACCTGTTGAGTTAGAGCATAGAGCCTACTGGGCTATTAAGCAACTAAACTTTTCACTTGACAAGGGAGGAGCTCACAGAAAGCTCCAGCTCAATGAGTTGGATGAGATTCGTAGAGATGCATACGATAGTGCTAAGGAATATAAGAACAAAATGAAACTTGTGCATGATAAGAATATTTTACGAAAGTCATTTTCTCCAGGTCAAAAAGTTCTTCTGTATGACACTCGTTTGCATCTATTCCCCGGGAAGTTGCACTCTCGGTGGACCGGTCCTTTTGTGGTCCGTACTGTTTTTCCTCATGGCGCTATTGAAATTGATACACCAGACGGTAGTAGTTCTTCAAAGGTTAACGGTCAGAGATTGAAGCCCTTTTTAGAGCCTTTTCCTACAGGTGATGTTGAGGAGGTCCCTCTGGAGGACCCTGTTTACCTTGATTGACCATCGAGGCGATTTGTATGTTGTATATTATTTATTTATTTTTGTAGGTTTTTGATTCCACTTCACCCAGGTACTATCTTTCCGACTTCTCTCTTTACTGATTCCTCATGTTATTTATACTTTTGGTACTGTTCTTTAATTAGAAACATTGAGGACAATGTTAGATTTAAGTTTGGGGGTGGGGTAGAAACTTTTTGTTACTTTTTGTTACAATAAATAAACTCCAGAGCCTAGAAATTTATGCCTATTAAGGATGGCACTAACCAATCTAAGTGGATGGAAGCATTTTGGTTTAGGAGTTGAGGAACCAATCTGATTAGATGGAAACATCTATAAGAGTCTATTCATAAAAGCACGGAGCTCAGGTGTTAGAAATAACATGATAGTTTCACCGTATCTCGGAATCATCTTACTACTTCTGTTTTTATTTTTGCAAATTTTCATGTTGATGTCTGCTGGGGTGAAATAGAGTGATCTTAATCGACTAGCGAAACAAGATATTGTGGAATCACAAACGATGGGACGAAGATGTTTGTGACTACTGATGAGTTTTGTAGTTGTTGTAAAAAGTGATAAGTAGAGTTCGTTCAACTCGGGCTTGTGAAGGATTTTTGAAAATTAAATAAAGTTGTTTCAACAATAATAAGAAAACACCGAGACTCTGGATTTCACCATTAACCAATCAAGTGATATAATCTAATCAATATTCATGCAACTCTTTACGTTTAAAGTGATTCTAATATTTTGCAAAAGTAGATTTTTGGAATAACAAGTGTATTTCGAAAGCATAGAATATCAAAAACATAGGTCTAAGCATAATCTATCAAGAGAAATCACAATTGTTTAAGAAAAATCATTCAATCAATTCTCAATCAGAGCAAATAATCATATAAGAAATTGCAAAAATAATTAAAATAGAATTATACAACTTTTCATGGAACAATGGCTTCTTCCGTCGCCTCGGCTAAGGGGTTTAGCTCCTCATATTAATCACTTGCTCAAAGTACATATTTATAGCTCAAAAGTTGATTAAAAGAGTAAAAGAATACACTGTAGTCGCTAAAAGTCTAAAACAGAAGACTGAATCGTTGCTGAAAGGCTTTCTGTGACTGCAGGAAACTGTTTGTAAACGATACTCAGCTGCTGCTGTTGAACTACGATATTCGTCTGCGACGGTTCAATGAGGGTCGTATGTTCTTCTTTTTCTTCTCCGGCAACAGCAGCAACAACAGAACTCGGTTTCCTGCAAGTTGATTTTTTCGGCTCTGTGGTGTTCTAAACTTCCCCTAAAGTCTTCCTTTTTTTTCCTAGGACTCGTACCAACTCTTTTATACATCATAGGGAAACTAAAAATCGAGAAATTCCTTCTTTTCTTCGATCCAAAGTTCCAAATTTTCTTTCTCTTTTTTTTCTCTTCTACACGTCTCTAAAAGTGATATTAACGGTTAGATGGTAGAATCAAATCACTAGGATATTTTCTCTCCACTTCTTCACGTTTGTTTCCAAAAATAAACCATAAAATTTCTGTAATTTACCATGATATTATTCATCCCTGTTTTGTCGAGATATGCTTGGAAGATTGATTTCTTTGCGTATCTAAAACCCTTACCACTCCTGTTTGACTGAACCAGGCCCAATCCATTCTATCCAGCAAGAAAATTCGACGAAAATCTCTCCCAAATCCGGTCCAGAAAAATCTTCAGGCGAGAAAAAAATTCTGTCCGCCAAAACCGTGTTCAAAAAATGGTGTCCCCCTATCCAATCCTGGTCTGTGCTTAGCAGCTGCCTGGAAATGGGTTACCCCTTATCTAAAATGAGAGTCTGAATAGCAAATGTCCTCCCAGGTGCCTTTAACAACTTTTTGAGCCAATTTCGCCACAAAAGCCTATTTCTCCAAAAACACCTACAAAGAGATAAAATATCAAAATTAGTACAAAAATGGGTACTAACAGTATACACAATAGAGATGAAAATAGACACATAAATGTGTCTATCAACTACTTTTCTATCTTGCCTATCGGAGATATAAATCTCAAGCCAATCTTACGATTGCACTCAATAATGATAGAAACAGCAAGATCAGATCACGCAACTACAGAGAAAATAGTTGGGTCTGGCTTCACAATCCCAATGAAGTCTTAAAGTCGTTAATCTACAGGGTTTCGTGAAAAACCTAAGGTTAAAGGAGAATCGACTCTATTTTATGCAACTAGTATCACACAGGAGGTGTGGGGATTAGGTTTCCCAGTTGCTAGAGTTCTCCTTTATATAGTCTCCAAATCAGGGTTTGCAATCTAAGTTACCTCGGTAACAAAGCATTCAATATTCACCGTTAGATGAAAACTTGATTATATTCAAGCTAAATATCTTTCAACCGTTAGATCGAACTTAGCTTGTTATATACAAATGAAATGTAACTTCATTTAGGTTTGGGAAACCGTACCTAAGCGTGTACACTTGGTTCAACAATAGTTAACCAATGGTTAGCCATATGAGCACTTTCATATCAACCTTATTCATCTTCACCATAACTAGTTCAAGTGACTCAAATGAACTAGTTAGAGAGTTTTTCAATTGATCTCATAGAAGTATATAAGACACAATTGAAGCAAAATCGATTTTGATTCACTCGAATCAATTCATGAACATTATAGCCACGGTTTGCAAAGATTGCATTCCTTATTATATAAATGTTTTAGTTCATGAACAAACCGATTTTGAAAGTAACCTACCTAAGTATGCGAACAGGTACGCGTACTTAAGTTACCGGATTGAGTTTGTTTTTCACTTTCAAACTCCAGCAGAAATTCACGGACGTGAGCTTTCCGCCGGTATGCGTATGGGTACGCATACTTACCCGGATTTCCAACAACCGCCAGTACGCGTATGGTGATAGACGCATTTATGTGTCTATTTTCATCTCTTTTATGTATAGTGTTAGTACCCATTTCTGTACTAATTTTGGTATTTTACCCCCTTGTAGGTGTTTTTGGAAAAATGGGCTCTTGCGGGAAAATTGGCTCGAAAAGTTGTTAAAGGCTCCTGGGAGGACATTTGCTATTCGGACTCTCACTTTGGATAAGGGGTAACCCATTTTCAGGCAGCTGCTAAGCACAGACCGAGACTGGATAGGGGGAGGACACATTTCTTTACGTTTTCAAAAAAACAGAAAATGGCGGGAATTCTCTTCACACACAGGCGATTTTTTGGATGGATTTTTGATCGATTTTTAGGGAGATTAAAGGGCTTAATTTGATTGGGTTTGTTCCTATGGACCTAACAGGCAAGGTAAGGGTGTTGGAATGGATCCAAAGTGGCTAGAACTCGAATTGGAAGCGAAAACTTTCCAAAAATATCATGGTTTATTTTGGGCAAGTTTCTTGGTTTATTCTTGGAAACTTACGTGTAGAAGTGGAAGGAAACTCTTCTTAAAGACTTGTTTCTATCAAGGGAGGAGTTTGGAGAGCTTTTATTGATCGAATGCACGTGAAACAGAAAAAAAAAGAAGGAAATATCGAAACTTGCTGTGGAGGAAAAAACCAAGTTTATTCTCGAATTTTCTTTGCTCTACTATGTATAAAAGGGTTGGTTAGGGTCCTAGGAAGAAGTTAGGGGAAGTTTAGAACCTTAGAGAAGCTAAAAAAACCATTGAAAAAAAATCACGTTCTGCTGGTGCACAACTGAGCCGGAGAAGACGAAGAACATAAACAGCAGAAAAAGAAAGTCGCAGATTCTGTGACCGTAACTTTCAAACTTTAAACCTTTTGTAACAATTTTTGCAACAGTTATCTTCGCTTCGCAACAGTTCCGCTGTAGAAATAGGTTTCGTAACAATTATATTCGTTACAGAACCCGCTGTTCAGAACTTTTCACTCTTTTAATCAACTTTTGAACACCAAAGATGTATTTTGAGCAAGAGATTAATATGAGGAGCTAAACCCCTTAGCCGAGGCGACGGAGGAAGCCATTGTTCCATGAAAAGTGGTATAATTCTATTTTTATTATTTATTGCAATTATTTTACATGATTTTTTGCATAGAACTTAAAAGAAAAATTGGTTTTTATTGAGTAGTTGTGAAGTGTTTTGATGGAATATGCTTGGTTTTAATACTTTTGATGTTTCATACTTCGTGCTTACAATTATTACTTCAAGAACCAAATTAGAGGCAAATATTAGAATCACTTTAAAGAAAAATATTGCATGAATATTGATTAGAATTTATCAAATAATTGGTCAATGGTGGAATCCAAAGTCTCGGTGTTTTTTTTATAATTTGATACAATTTTATTTTAGTTAATTTGAGTCTAAAAGAATCCTTCACAAGCCCGAGTTGAACGAACTTTACTCACCACTTTCACTACAACTTTAAAACCACATCATACGGGTATACACATACTTTGGGTTCTCGGTTATGGACTTTTACACAAATGTGAGAACATACTATATTTATATCCAAAGATGGTTACATGCTCTAAACTCGCATTTCAATTATTGAAACTTTCTTAGAGGCTGTTATATAGTTGTTATTCACAAACTATTTTTCATCAAAGCGATTTTCAAGTTATTGAAATAATCAACATGACTT
>JAJJMB010005585.1:3107084-3145236 GCA_023531105.1 Papaver atlanticum | reverse complement strand
GAACGAACTTTACTCACCACTTTCACTACAACTTTAAAACCACATCATACGGGTATACACATACTTTGGGTTCTCGGTTATGGACTTTTACACAAATGTGAGAACATACTATATTTATATCCAAAGATGGTTACATGCTCTAAACTCGCATTTCAATTATTGAAACTTTCTTAGAGGCTGTTATATAGTTGTTATTCACAAACTATTTTTCATCAAAGCGATTTTCAAGTTATTGAAATAATCAACATGACTTTCGTCACTAGTAAAGATGAACTTGGCAAAAGTGAAAGCTTACCAACACATATTTCGAGGCATAGATAAGTGAGTTACACTCGGCTCGAAATAGCACATGTGTATAATTGAAATACGACTTTTGTCTCAAAATAGGAGATAGAATAGATAGACTTTTGAGTGATAGATAAGTTCAAGTCTCCACATACCTTTTTGTCGATGAAGTTCCACAAGTTCCTTGAGTAATTCTTCGTCTTCGCATGATGAACGCCGTGGATTCTAGAGCTCAACTACACTTACTATCCTAGTCCGAGACTTGGCTATTAGTAGACTAGAAATCAATATTTATAGTTTTGGCAACTAAACTTGACAAACAAGCTTGAGATAGCAATGCTTGCGAGTTCGACCGAGCAGTGCTCTAACAGAAACTACAAAGAAAATAGATGGGTCTGGCTTCAGAATCCCAATGAAGTCTTTAAGTCCTTAACCTATAATGGTTTTAGAAAAACCTAGGTTAAAGGAGAATCGACTCTAGTCGCAACTAGTATCACACAGGAGGTGCGGGGATTAGGTTTCCCAGTTGCTAGAGTTCTCCCTTATATAGTCTTCAAATCAGAGTTTGCAATCAATGCTACCTTGGTAACAAAGCATTCAATATTCACCGTTAGATGAAAACCTGATTAGATTCAAGCTAATATCTTTCAACCGTTAGATCAAACTTAGCTTGTTACACCCAAATGAAAAGTGACTTCATTTAGATATGGGTAACCGTACCTAAACATGTACACCTTGTTGGCTTAAAGATAGTTAACTGAAGTTAGCCATATGAACACTTTCATATCAACCTTATTCATCTCAACCACAACTAGTTCAAATGACTCAAATGAAACTAGTTCTAGAGTTGTTCAATTGTTTAAATTCTCATAGAAGTATATGAGATACAATTGAAGCAAAATCGATTTTGATTCACTCGAATCAATTCATGAACATTATAGCCACGGTTTGCAAAAGATTGCATTCCTTATTATATAAATTTATTAGTTCATGAACAAACTGATCTTAGAACATAACCTACTCAAGTACGCAAACGGGTACGCATACCTAAGTAGCCGTACTTGGTATGGGTTCGCCAGTATGCAAACGGGTACGCATAATGTCGTACAACCAAACTCAGTTGAATTCCTGGACTTGAACTGTTACACCGGTACGCATACGGGTATGCATACTAAGTTCACGAACTTCAACTATCAAACTAGTACGCATACGGGTATGCATACAATGGTTCCCGGACTTGGAATAACTTGCAACAGTTAGCATACAAGTACGCATACTGTGTTATATCCAATCAATGGTTAATTGTTCTAAACTCCATTTTAATAATTGAAACATTCTTGGAAGACGGGAATAGCTATCTCACACAAACTATTAGCTTCAAAGAAATTTTCAAGTGATCAATAGATCAATACGAAACATTCTGAGTCTACATCAAATGACTGTCTCACACAAATCATGTAAGATGTTACCAAGCGATTTTCACATGATCATCTTTTGACTTTCGTCAAGAATATAAGATGAACTTGGTTAAAGCGAAAGTTTACCCACACATATTTCGAGAAATATGTAAGCGAGTTAAACTCAGCTCGAAATATCAAATGTGTATAATATATAGTCTATATAGCTATACGATTTTTGTCTCAATAGGAGATAGAATAGAAATAGATTTCTAAGTGATAGATGAGTTCAAGTCTCCACATACCTTTTGTTGATGAAGTTCCACAAAATCCCCTTAGTTGTTCTTCGTCTTCAATCGACGAACGTCGTGAAGTCTAAAGCTCAACTACACATTCTATCCTAATCCGAGACATAGCTATAAGTAGACTAGAAATCAAGACTTATAGTTTTGGCAACTAAACTTGACAAACAAGCTTGAGATAGCAACGCTTGCAAGTTCGACCGAGCAGTGCTCTAACAATAACAATATTACACATCTTATTACATGATAATGTTAAAATTTTAATTTTAAATAGGTACAAATACCGACTTATGAGCAACAATATATAAGTCTCTAATAAATAGATTTCGAGACCGAGTTTTGGCGATTTCCAAGTCCTTGCTCCTCGCTCCCCAACCGAGTAGATCCGAGGAACGATTTTGACTACTTTGGGTAGAACGCAATGAGGACTGCTGTGATCCACTATTTCTCAACTACATTTATATCCTAGTCCGAGACTTAACTAATTATAGACTAGAAATCAAAATATAGTTTTGACAACTAAATTTGATAACAAGCTTGAGATAGCAACACTTGTGAGTTTGACCGAGAAATGCTCTAACAATCTCCCCCTTTGTCAATTTTAGTGAAAAAACTATCAATACGTATGGATAAATCTTTGACAGTTTCTTGAATCCATCATGTCTTGATTTCCTTGGCATCTTCAACTCCTTGAACTCTTCGTAATTTCAAGCTGCAATGATTGTGAGCGTGGTCATCTCAGCATCGTTGTTGTTGAAGAACCGATTCCATATCGATAACAACTTTGAAAACAAATATTCTCAATCGTTTTTATACAGAAACATAATATTATTACTTCTCAAAAGTTCAATTGTATCCCAACTCTGAAGTAATACTACGGTGGTATGTTTCTCCCCCTTAAACAATACTTACATCTTTTTGCATAATATGTAGAACCTATAGATTATTGATTCACTCCCCCTTACATAATGATCCGTAAACCATATGTATGTAGTATGAAACTACTAAATAATTCTCCCCCTTTTTGTCAATAAAATTAACAAAGGTATAAAAATCGTGGTATCGTAATGAATACAACCAAAAGATATGTCAAGTTTTAAGGAAGTTAGAGATTCTACATTATAACATAGTTAAAATGCAACTCCTCATATCAACCTTTTTAGATGATATCACATAGTAAGAAAATACTTAGCGCTCATCTAGGAGATTTAAGATACAAGTATCCCCTTTCAGATTCCGCAGCCACACTCCCCCACAAAGATATATCAATTAAGCACAAGTTCATTTAAGAACTCTTCCCCATTTGATGTCATTCGTAAGAGAACAACATGAGTGACCTTACTTTATGAAGAAAAAAAGGATTTTGTTGGACATCAACAAATCACATGGATTTGTATCCGAAAATAAACTTAAAATAATCTCAACGCCAGTTACAAACAAAAAGATAATTTTGATCGATACGACTCAACATAAGAAAATCTTACGGAGTGTGTCAAGCAGTAAAAACACAGAAGTGTGATCACGAGTAGATAACTACTGCGAGAAAACTCTCAAAGAGTTTGTGCTATTTTCCGTTTATAAAAAACATAATATACTTAACTTCTGAGCATATATGAAATATCAGTCCGATTCACGAAAACGTAAAGGCACATATATTTCATAAGATTTTTGTAATAATTAAACCTATAATGATTACACACTGCAAGTTCATCTTCCAACAACTCTATAATTTAACTAAGTAAATCTCAAAACATGCAAGATGAAAAACGTTGGAAATAGCTTGTGTAATCACAATTTTTGCTATATCAAACCCTAGTTATCCTTCTAAAAAATAAGAATAAATCGTCAGCTACCGGCGTCTGTTCTTCTTCCACAGTTGATGTTTCATGTGTGTCCCCTTTGCAGACTCGACGTGATGCTGGTGGTAGTTCCACTTTATCCTTTATGGACCGTATGCATAGCCTTCGTACCGACATGTCAGTGTCTGGTAATACTGGATGGGTTTTTCCACATTTGCGAGTGACATCATGTTGATGGTGGTTTTTTGACAAGGGAATAACTTGTAAAAATCGCATCTGAACCTGCATCAGAGACATATCTATAATTATATATGTATTAGGGCTTCACCCAGCTGAACTCTCAGTATTCTATATATGTTTATAAATATGTGTAAATTCCTTACCCGATATCAGAATTATAGATTTGTACTTCTACATCATATTCTGCAAGAGAATCGAGAATGTGTATCTATCTAATGGCCACACTGGCCTTCAATATGCCTGCAATATTTTAGAGCTTCACTTGGCTAAACTATTATTATCTTATGCTCGGCCATACGAATTATCATGTATTAATCAGTGTATACTGATGGTACAAATTATAAATATTCAGGATGAGATACTATGCCATCTCGAATAAAAGTACTATTAGAAGCATATTATTTAGTACAAAATTACATTGAACATCACTTCGAGTCGCAGAATTTCCACGACTGAATTCCTTGAATATGTTTTATAAACAAAGTGCCAACACCAACTACACTTGTCCATGAACAAGCTTCCAGGACAAATAGCCAAGATGATTTTCCAAATCAACATGGCTAGCGTCTCAGTCCACCATGGCCGCGCCTCACATCCTGTCACCATGGCCGCGCCTCATAGCCAGGCCACCATGGCCGCGTCCCATAGCCATGGCCACCATAGCTGCATTCATGGCCACGCTCTATGGCCATGGCTACCTAGACGTGCCCATGGCCAGACCTAACGACCAAGTTCTATGGCCATAGTTATATAGCTGGTGCTCCATGGCCATGCCAAACCTAGCAACGCTCTATGGCCATGGATACATAGCCGCTCATGGCCATGATCATCGAATAACCGTGCTCCATGGCTACATAGCCACGTCCCGTGACCACGGCCACCAATCTTGTCGGTCCCACCAAAGGTCATGGCCACGGCCACCAATCTTGCCGGTCCCACCAAAGGTCGTGGCCATGGCTACCAATCTTGCCGGTTCTACCAAGATCGTGGCCATGGCCACCAATATTTCCATTTTACCAAGATCGTGGGCATGGCCACCAATCTTTCCGTGGACACGAACTAACTTAGCCATGTCTCCCAGGCCATGGCTATTGCTACAACACTATTATTATGCTATTAACATGCAACAAATACGCCATCAGCACATTAAGGGGCTATGTGCCTGTTTACAATGCCATCTTACGGCAAACTTCTTATTAGTCACACATAACCTTGGAGATGAGTTGCCTCTTCAAGATATGTCAAGACAAGAAACAATACATAACTCTACTAATTTCTACGAGAAATCAAAACATGTTACATGGGGGAATTATTCATGGGTATTGGTCTGGTGGTTTATAGAAACATGCGTCGTGGAAACACCCCATGATAATAAAGTCGCTAGTAATGGTAAGAGTGGTGAAAGGAAGTGGTAAAGTAATGGAGTGATGGCTTACGGGTTTCTATAAGCTTCCCTAGCACAATGGCGTAACCATACCATTATCTCAACTATTCCCATCTCTCCATGATCTCCACTACTTACGAGGAAACAATGAGTGTTCCTTACAACTATAAATAGACTACTTGGTCTATTCAGAAGACAGAACAAGCTTATCATTCTCAAGCTTTTCTTCTTTCATAGTTCGACAACCTCACACGCAACAATTCAATCACCACTGATTTTCTCAACTTTCTTTGCTTTCCCTCCCCCAAGATCAACCCATTTTCTCTCTTTGTAACCAAAGCAAAACGTGAACGGCCAACTTTTTGGTTTATGCTCATTTTGCATGATTTTAATTTTCGAACCTAAAGAAAGTACTTCGACGGTATATTGTTTCACCTAGGAGTAACTTTTTGGCATTAACACATCTGTTAATCCATTGAGGGCGGAAACCTTTCATTCTAAGGCTCTAGAATCACCTAGTGAGTTACTTGATTCTCTTAGTCCTACTGTATTGACTCGCTTGGTTTTTTACTTCTTGGTGAGTCTCTTGCCCATGTGACTTTTGGTCATGATTCTCCTTCTGCGGTAACTAATCGTCCTTTACCTTACGCGTATTGCTTTATTTAATTAATGGTGTACTTTAGTTTATTTCGTTCTATTTATACATCAACTTCAGTCCCTTGTGATGCGTGTTTTGTGTTTTCTTTTCTTTTATTTTGCAGGTTCTTCCAGTGATTCTGAATCATCCTCGGATAATTCGTCTTTTTATTCAAAACTACGCGAGCCATCTCCCGATCTTCCCTTTTCTGAGGTTGGTTACTACTCTCGCTTCCTTTCCCTCATATTTCTTTTTTGATGTATGTATCTCCGCTTACTCGCACTTTTTTTTTAGAACATGGGAAAGCACAATCATAAAGAATCATCCAGGAGAGAAGATTCCGGCAGCGTGAGCAGTGCCAAGCACGTGAAGGTAGGCGGCGATGGGTTTCGTGCCTAACATCCGCCTAGAGGAGAACCCTGATGCTTCCTACATATTGTCGTCGCAAGAGGATCCTAAGTTCTGTTTTTCCAAGGTAGTTGATGCTGACGAGTTTGGTGTCGATCCTCGAGTTTATACGCGGGTCCATGGTTTCGAGGTACCGTCTTCTTTGTTTGGCACCTATAGGAGCATTATTGAGCAATGTGGCCAACTGGTGAAGGAATGTGTTCTTGATATGAAGACGTTGTGCTATATGAACAAGAACCTTCTAGAAGGCGCCAATAATCTCTCGCGGGTTAGCAGTGATCCCATCGACGCGGGTGTGCTGAAGGGGTGGGAGACCACAATACGGTCGACTCTTGGTCTTGGATTTCCTATATAATGGTTGGATGAGACGTTGACTAAAGTGAAATATTTGTCTAATCTTGTTAAGGTGACGCTCGAAAAGAAAGTGGTAATGAATAAGCTTGTTGCAGACATTTCTTTGGCGACTGTTGCTGTCCAGCAGGCGGAGATGGCTGAGAACGAGGACCGCGCAGATCTTGGTAGGAAGAAACATGAGTTGATAAACTAGTCTATACATAGTCAGCTTCAAGAGGTGGTCGGAAATCCAACGGACAAACAAACCACCACACTCTGGCTAAATTATTTTTTCTTACATGCTTAACCATTTTATCGGCAACTATGTTAGAAGCTCTATTAACATACAGACAAGACCATCAAGGGTTTCAACCCGACAAGCTTACACACCTATTAATTATACATCATCCTACCAAGGAATACGTAGATTTTGGTTTTTAAGGAGATTTACTACATGCAAGTTATCATTTTCAAATATTACCTTCTTGTATTGACATTTGTGTGCCCGTTGCATAGCATATAAGAATCTCCATGCTTCAGCTTGAGTTATGTTTCTGGCATGTTGGAGGAGTCCCATCGATTCCTTGAATCTCCCTGCATGATCTCGGATTAGAATTGATATTCCAGCAATAATATGATTAGGCAACATAGAAGCATCAATGTTAATGTTAAAGTAACCCTCTGGTGGCGATTGCCAATGAGGAAAAATAGTAGTTCGTCTCTGCAAAACAACATTAATAGTAGAGCAAAGAGTTGAAATGCCCCAATTTAGGGGGATCGTTTGTGAAAATGCCCCAGGTTTTCAAAAAAAATTAAAATGCCCCAATCCGTTAGTTTTTCCATCCAAGCTAGTTAAATGGTCAATTTTGCACACATGTGAGCTCCCACATGTGAAGAAAAGCCATTTTTAACCCTAATTTTTATTAAATTGACATTTTCTTCTTATAATTAACAAACCCTTAATATTGCGACACGTGTCATATTTTCGCCACCACCACCACCTTAACCATTGTTGCACCACCTCCACCGCCGACGTCGCCACCTCCACCGCCGACGTCGCCACCTCCACCGCCTCCATCATCGCTACCTCAGCCACCGCCTCCATCATCGCTACCTCCACCACCACCACCAATAGCGCCGCCATCTCCAGAACCACCACCACCACCAACTCCACCACCACCAATGCCATACCACTACTAGAACCACCACCAACGCTGCCACCACTATCGTCACCACCAGAACCACCACCATCGCCGCCACCACCACCATCACCACCACCACAACCACAACCACCGTCACCACCACCACAACCACCACCCTGAAACCCTTAACCCTAACCCTGAACCCTAAAACCCTTAACCCCTTAACCCTAAAGGGTTATTATTGTCTTTTTTTCACATGTGTGAAGTCACATGTGTGCCAAATTCACTATTTAACTAGCTTTGATGGAAAAGTTAACGGATTGGGGCATTTTAACTTTGTTTTAAAATCCGGGGCATTTCCGCAACCATGCCTCCCAAATTAGGGCATTTTGGCAATGTTTCCTTAATAGTAACAAGTTTGAAATGAGGATGCTTCCACTGAAAATATTTCTCTATATTCCTAATTTTGCTAAGTGCATTTGGGTTACTATGCTGGAATACGCTATCACATCTATATTTCCATAAAGTCCACATGATATATGCAGTGCAATGTATGGTTTCATGGTGCTTGAACTTGATACAACTTATTTTTTCTACCGATTTAAGAATCCATTCTCGAACCGTATTGTATCCACTAGTGATGTTGACCAAGTATGGAGAAAATGCACACCATACAGAACAAGCAACCGAGCATTGCAGAAATAAATGAGATATGGTTTCTGGAGCTTAATGGCATAATGGAAAAAGTTGATCTTGCTGAGACCGAATTCTGAAAATTCTCGTCCAAACAGGAAGAATGTTATGAATTAATTTCTAAAGAAAATGTACAAGTTTATATGGGATTCTTAATTTCCATAGTTGCAACCAAAACTGTGCGTGGAAGTTGCATCTGTTATAATTGATTATGCTGGGACGTCGTAACCATATAATTATAAGATGATTTTGTAGTGAAATTTACAGTGGAGGTTAGAGGCCAGATAAGTTTGTAGCTGAAAATTCTCGTCCAAACTGGAAAAATATTATGAAGCAACTTCCAAAGAAAATGTACAAGTTTATATAGGAACTTTAATTTCCATAGTTGCAACCAAATTGTGGGTGGAGTTTGCATTTGTTGTAGTTGATTATGCTAGGACGCCGTAACCATATAATTATAAGTTGATTTTGTAGTGAAATATCCAGTGGAGGTTAGAGGCCAGATAAGTTTGTCTTTTCTCGCCAGATCCGGAGGGATAATGAGTATTTGTTATACCTGGTATAGAGTAAATAATTGCTGAAGAAGCTCCACTTTCCAAGATTGGTTGTCTTCATCTATAAGTTCAGCAACATATTAATAATCATTCAAATTCAGCTCTTCTGGATGCAATATTGGGCTGCATGAATTAGGAATCCAACGATGTCTTCAGATATTTATTTTTTTATCGTCACCCACTTGCCAGATAAAATTCTTTGCACATGCTGCAACCCATGGCAAATACTTTGTCAGATCTATGAAGTTCTTGGCTTGAGAGTGTATGTTAACAAGTCTTGATAAGAAAAGTATTTGCTTCTCAGTAGAATAACCCAAGAAAATCTTGATTATGTAACAGTTTTCATGCCATTTTGGATAAAAGTGCAGAAATATAGACGGATAAGTTTTTAATGCCCAAACCTTCGTATCATTTAAGGAGACGTAAGATTGACCAATTCTTGTAGTGTTTGGAATGTATAGACGTATTTTGATTCCACCAATAGTTACGTTGAACTTTATCCAAAGTAATGATAAGATTTAAGCAATGCATCGGATAAAGAGGCATTGTTCCTAGCACACTCTAAAGTTGAGTACTCCTACCTGCTTGAGAGAGAATTTTCCTTCCCATCCTTGTAACTCAGCTAATCTAATTAGATAACTAATATTACTAGATTAGCTAATCCAATTAGATAATTAACACTAACTAAATGAGGGATATTTAGCTATTATAAAAATATTTTAGATAAGGGGTTTTTCAAATTACTAATGGGTGACCTGTTTTTTTCCTATTAGTGAAGCTCCTTTATTAGAATGTAAAGCCCCTATATTAGGTTTCTAAATTAGAAACAAGTGATGAAACATACATGATTTAAATATGAAAATGATAGAAACCTTCTATTTCTAATAACAACATCAACAAATTATTAAGAGTAAATTTTATTCCCCTCACCACTCCTTTCTGGTTGTTAAACTTACCGATAATCTTTGGACTAGGAGTTTACTTAGTAGTTTCCCCCCTTTATTCTCTTCGGATGGTGGTTCAACTCAATAATGATTGGAATTTCATTTCATATTTCAAGCGAGTATATGACAACTTTCGTCGTCCAGACAGTACCTTGGACTGTGATTCAGAGGAATATCTCAATCAAAAAGTCGCCAAAAATGCTAATCCAGTTAATGGGGTTTTCATATTCAGTGTTCTTCCCAATCATGCAACTAATATTCTTAGCATAATTTATAGACCAGCTTTACCGGTAATGTCCATCCTTCTATAACAGAGCCTTCAAGTACCGTTACAAACTTTTCAACCCATCATGCCATCCTATTATTACACATCATATTTTTTTTCGATCGAAGAATATTTTTTATTCATGTACCACTATTTACAAGACATAAATTAGAAACACAAAAACAAAAATCAAAGAGAAAAGAGAATAGAGAAAGCAAGAGGGAAACAAAACTAAAAAAAACGATTGGAACTGTTGATCCCAATTGTGAATAATGCATTCAATCGATAAGCCATTACTAGGCAGAGGAATCTTCACCTAAGAGAGAATCTGAGCTTTGATGCTAGTGCTTACTTCCCACAAAAATTCGGTTTGCTTTTAGAAAATTGTCTTATTCCTATCGAGCCATAAACCACACTTAATAGCAGCAGGTAGAAAGCCCAAATTTCCTCTTCTATTTTGTTAGTCCCCAACTTCTTCTTCTTTGACTAAAAAATTGTATATTATATTTAAAAAAGAAAGAGGTCACGAGGGAGTGACGACTTACAAATTGGAAAAAGGGATAGAAGTAATCATCACTTGCCAATCACAGCATTCCAGTTACAAACTAGTGTAATCAAAGAAGTAGCCATCAAAAATCTTAGTAGGCAGTGCTCAATTAAAAGGAGTGCATTTTACAGAGATTATAAGTTGATTAACATTTTCTTTTTATATTCTCGAAAAACCTTGCATTTCTTTCTCGCCAAATTTTCCACCAAATGGCAAACGGAATAACACCCCACAACTTCTTCTTCATATCCATACTCTTCTTGATAGGTCATTCCCAAATAGTAGATTTAACACTATCAGCAAAAGCCCAATCATATCTGAAAGAATCCAAAAAATAATTCCAGATCTTGGATGTTTCAGAATAATGAAGGAAAAGATGCATATTAGTTTCTAATTCAGTACTGCATAAAAGGCGTCTGTCCATATTTGATTTACCCGCCTTGAATAGAAAATCTAAAGTACGAGCTCCTTTAAAAAAATAAAAAATTCCATACTAGAAATGATACTTTTAAAGGAACTCGAGTATTCCATAATTGTTTGTGAGGGAAAATAAGATAACCATCAACATCCAAAGACTCATAGCAGTTAGCAACATTGAAATCACCCCCTACATCCCACTATCTAGTTTCATCCAAATCTGAATCACCCACAATATTTGTTGGATCTCCAAGAGTTTGTAATAAGCGAATCACTTATACAATATCTGACCAAGTTATTTACACACCACCACTTCTTTATGCAATATCATTGTTATATTTTGTTACTGGTTGTGCACATTAATATTGAAATTAAGATATCCAACTTATAAAAAGCACATTAATATTGAAATTAAGATATCCAACTTATAAAAATTAACTTTTTGTGATACATTATTGTTAAGATAAAAAAATGGTGGAATTTTTGAAATATGCATTAAAGGACCCACGTCATTGGGCACATCGCCATATTCGTTCTCTGTTAAACCAAGAATTATGCAAAGACATCCATCGCATTTGTTACCATTATGCATCGCTAGTGTCTTCAAAAAACTTCAAGAACTCGGTTATTTTTATCAAAAAATAAGCATAAACTTAACCAGTTCCTCAATCTTCTTCTTTTTTTTTTGAGAAAACTTCATGGATAATCATAATGCAAGGGTGCTTTTACCAGTTTTTAAACTATTTTATGCTCAACTAAGGCGACTTGATGGAATTTTGAACCACCTAGCAGAACTTGTTGATAGAAAAATTCTTCCAAACATGATTCCTGTGTTTGGCGTCTACTCATTTGATGTTCTTATTGATCCAAGAAATGGCCTTCTGGTAAGGGTTTACAAGACACATCAAGCTAGCGAGGATCAAAAAAGTCCCATAAACCATCAAAAGCCTCTCATCTCTGATGTGGTTGTTCCCGTTATTTATTTATTTTCATGGGGGGAGCTTCGTGCATTCAAATTCGAGTACTGATATCTAAGACGCATATTGTAGGCGCATTATGGGAGTTTGTAGATCGGTGGTTGTCAGCGTAAACCACCGTCTAGCCCCTAAAAATAGAACTTAGAAAATCTAGTGGATTTCCCAGGGAACAGAAAATCCGTGATGGAAAATTGGTTATAGATGTCAATGTTATGATACGTGATCACCTTATCTAATTCTTCGTAACTAATAACTACTAGTTTTATATCTTCTAATTTTCCAATCCTAGGATTTGGGTGTAGAACATGTAAAACCTGGTTGACACTTATAATTTCATTTCTCTAAAATAGAAAATAAGAAAATTATGTTTTCACAAAACATGTCACCCAAACAAGTTCTTTACCGCATGTGCTTTCCTTTTTGGTGTCTTATAAACATAAAATTATATTTTTATTTAAGTTTGTTGCATGGAGGAGACAAAAGAGTAAAGCATAAAGGAGACAAAAGAGAAAGAGAATCAGACATACTTCTCATTCATTGTGTTTCTCATTAAATACATGTAGGAAAGTAAAAGAGGGTAGCTTCTTCCATTACATGTGTAGTTAGTAGAAGAGAAAAGACAACAGATGTCAAGCATGAAGGAGACATGTGCATGCACTATGACACATGTAGGTAGTGGTCATACACATGTCACTACAACACTCCCCCTTTGATGACCACCATTATAGACTCATTGTTTTGTCAAAACCTTGCCATAAAAATTCTTCGAGGTAAAAACTGGTCGAAGGAGAAAGACGATATTTGAGCTTCTAGAATGGCGTCAACTTTCAAGACTTCTCTCCTTTGTAGAACTGTGTCAGGAAAAATAAGTGGCAGAAAAACCCGAACACTTACAAGGATAAAAATAACCTCAACCGAGAAGTTATATTTCTGGTGATATTATTGTCTCATTAAAAACCTTTCCGGATAATAAAACCATGTGGGAAAAATAACCTCGGTGAAGGAAAAGAGTGAAACACACCTTTACGTCAACATCACATCGTTAGATGCTCCCCCTGATATCGACATATCCCCATGATTTGTATTATGGTATTATTGTTGTCCCATCAAAAACCTTTCCGAGTAATAAAACCCAGTGGGAAAAAGTGACCTCGGTGAAGGAAAAGAGTTCAACATACCATTAGGTGCTCCCCCTGATGCATGACAATTTCTTTAGTCTAATACATTCATGGGAGTGGACAGTTCCTTTAGTCATATGGGGTCATGGAAGTTCGGACAATCTCTTTAGTCCTATACTTCTCACATGTTTTTCAAATGTAACCTTAGGTAATGACTTAGTAAATAAGTCTGCCACATTTTCGTCAGATTTTACTTTACTAACCTGAATGTTTAGAAGACATTGTTGTTGATGATTGTAAAAGAACTTCGGTGATATATGTTTCGTATTATCACCCTTGATATACCCTTGCTTCATATGTTCGATGCAAGCTGCATTATCTTCGTAAATGCAAGTTGGCTCTTCAGTGGTAGAACTTAAACAACATGTCCCTCGAATATGTGTAATGATAGACTTTAACCATATACACTCACGGACCGCCTCATGTAGGGAAATGATCTCAGAGTGGTTCGTGGAGGTAGCCACAAGGGTTTGCTTGGTCGATCTCCAGGATATCGATGTATTCCCGATAGTGAACACATATCCAGTTTGTGATCGACCTTTGTGTGGGTCTGAGAGGTACCCAGCATCAGCAAAACCAACCAAAACATTATTTGGGGTCTTGGTGTAAGGAGTCGCAATTACATTAGCATCTCTCCATTCGTCTTCGTAGGGATAAAACAAACCCAAGTCAATGGTTCCCTTTAGGTATCTAAAGATATTCTTTATACCATTCTAATGACGCTGCGTTGGCGCTGAGCTATATCTAGCTAACAAGTTCACTGAGAACGAGATATTTGGTCGAGTACATTGTGTTAAGTAAAATAATGCGCCTATTGCACTTAGATAGGGATATTCAACTCCCAATACATCTTCGCCATCTTCCTTTGGACGAAATGGATCTTTATGTACATCTAAAGTCCGACCAACCATGGGAGTGCTAGCAGGGTGCACTTTGTGCATATTAAATTGCTTGAGTATCTTTTGGACATATGCAGACTGGTGGATTAATATTCCACAAGCTCGATGTTCTAGTTCAAGTCCTAAACACATCCGAGTTTTCCCAAGATCTTTCATCTCAAATTCGGATTTCAAATAGCTTGCGGTTTCTCTTATTTCATCAAGAGTACCTACTATGTTCATGTCATCAACATAGACAGCTATAATTGCAAATCCGAAACTTGTTTTCTTTATAAACACGCAGGGGCACAATTCATTATTTGTATATCCCTTCCCAATCAAATAATCACTTATACGGGTATACCACATCAGCCCGGATTGCTTTAATCCGTAAAGTGAGCCTTTCAACTGAATTGCAAACGCACTCCGTGGTTTAGAGTTACTTGATTTGGTCAATGGAAGTCCATCTGGAACTTTCATGATTATCTCTATATCAAGATCCCCATAGAGATATGCGGTAATCACATCCATAAGTTACATTTCAAGTCCTTCCGAAACTACTAGGATGACTAAGTAACGGAACGTGATGACGTCCATTACAGGAGAGTACGTTTCTTCGTAATCAATCCCAGGGCGTTGTGAGAAACCTTGCGCCACAAGGAGAGCCTTATATCTCAATACTTCGTTCTTCTCATTACGCTTTCTGACAAATACCCATTTATGTCCTACATGCTTTACACCTGGTGGGGTTAGCACTACCGCACCAAATACCTGTCTTTTTTCCAGTGAATTTAATTCAGCACGGATTGCATCTCTCCATTGAGACCAATCTGCTCTCTTTTGGCATTTTGCAATAGAGCGTGGTTCGATATCATCGTGCTCTATAATCTCTCGAGCAACAGTATATGCGAATATATCATCAATATGCGTGGAGGATCTTTCCATCAACACGTATGAACTTTCACAATCCATAGAGATTTCTTTGTTCTCTGGAATCAATTCAAACTTCGGGGCGTCCCCCCAGTAATAATTCATGGACATAACTGTAATCAGAGACAATCTCATGAGATGGATTATCTGTATTGATGATATATGGATAAGTTTGTGCCTTACTCGCGCTTTTCTTCCTTGGCTGAGTATCGATCGAACCAAGTGGTCTCCCCCTCTTCCTTTTTGGGGCCACGGCCTCAGCTACACTTCCACCAAGTGTAGCCTTGGTACCTATATCTATTGTACCTTTTCCCTTGTCGGGAATTTCCAACCTTGCAGGCACGTTTGCAGCTGGTATATGTGATCTCATCACTTTAGCGATATCAGTAAATGCATCAGGCATTGAATTTGCCATATTCTGAAGATCGATAATTCTTTTCACTTCACTTTCACAGTGTGGAGTGCGGGGATCAAGATGAGACAACGTGGGAACACACCACGACAATTCCTGTCGTTCCCTTTGGAAGTCCTTTTCCATACCTCCCCCTAACGACGGGAAGGTTGTCTCATCAAAGTGACAATCCGCAAATCTAGCGGTAAAGAGATCGCCTGTCAAAGGTTCTAAGTAGCGGATAATTGTTGGGGATTCATATCCAACATAAATACCTACTCGTCTTTGTGGACCCATCTTAGTACGCTGTGGGGGCGTAATAGGCACGTATACGGCACAACCAAATATGCGTAAATGTGAAATTTCAGGCTCATATCCAATTACCAACTGGTGCAGAAAATGGTTGGCTAGCAGTGGGTCTAAAGAGAATAAGTAATGCTGCATGCAATATGGCGTATCCTCAGGCGGTAATAGGCAGGTTTGAACGCATAACCAATGCCCTAGCTATCATTTGTAACCTTTTGATGGTAGCTTCCGCGAGACCATTTTGAGTGTGCACATGGGGTACGGGATGCTCTACGTCAATTCCATTATACATACAGAAATCATCAAATCCTTTTGATGTAAATTCTCCAGCATTATCAAGTTTGATAGACTTGATTGGATGATTAGGGTGGTGATCCCTTAGTCATATAATTTGTGCTAAGAGCTTTGCAAATGCAGCATTTCTTGTGGACAACAATTCAACGTGTGACCAACGGGTCGAAGCATCAACAATAACCATAAAATACCTGAATGGTCCACATTCTGGATGTATAGGTCCACAAATATCACCTTGTATTCTTTGTAAAAATGGAACATTTTGTTTGGTATCTTTAGCATAGGATGGTCTCGATCCTGTCTTTGCCAAAGAATAAGCTTTGCAGAATGAGCGATGTGCCTTCGATAAGGACATCGAAGAAGAATGGGACGGGGGGTGCGCTTCAATTACTTTGGAAGGCGAAGGTTGCGCTTCTCTTGTTTTAGAAGGCATAGATTGTGCATCATTTACTTTAGAAAGCACATTGTTACTCTGCATTGTAACAATATGTTTACCCATTTTCTTTGTCATTCGAAAAAAGGGATGTCCGTGTGAGTTCTTCAAAACATGGATCATCATATCACGACCTGGGTGCCCTATTCGATCGTGCCAAAGCTTATATAAGTCACTGGACAACAGTTCATCGTTGGTAACAACATGGGATTTAATAATCCTAATAGTGGTGATGTACAATCCACTAGATTGACTTATTAGTTTCTCTAAGATGCGCTTCCTTCCGCATTCATTAGAGGTCACGTATATGTACTCAATTCCATTTTCACAGTGAGTTTCCAAGTGATAACCATTTGCACGGATATCCTTGAAAATCAACAAAGTGCGGTGAGCTCTTGGTGCATATAGAGCTTCTGTGACTTTAATCATTGTGTCGTTTGGTAACAAGAATTGAGCAGTACCTCGCCCAATGATTACTTGTGATGATCCAATCATCGTAGTCACAGATGTATTATAAGGAGTAAAATCAACAAATAATTGTCTATTTCGTAGGATAGTGTGGGTGGTAGCACTATCAGCTAGACATTCAATTTCTCTTTGAGACATTTCTACAAGTACATTAGGCAGGAAGGTTATAAAGATGAAAAGTTTATCTCATTTTCTTTAGAGAAACCTGTTCTACTAGAATGGCATCCTTACCATTCTAATATACATGCTAAACAATAGATTATCATAAACAAAGTAAAATTCTATAGAACATGATAGAAAACAAGTACTCATAGATAATCCACAAACATAACATAAAGATGCTAAGAACATGTTTAGCAACAACAACACCTACTCAAACCATTAAACAAATGGTAGGATAAGAAAACATAAAGTACCTCAAAGCAACTAACAACCTATTAAAACAACAAATTCTAGCAAGCCATGAAACAATAAACTAAATGTTTAGGCCCGGGAAAAGTCAGGCACATCCATTGTTGGGGTGAAGTCCTCGTTTCCAAGGAAATCTGAGATTGTGAGGTTAGCGTCGGGGGTAACAGTATTTTCTTCTGCATAGTTAGCCTCTTGTTCGATAGCTTCCTGGTACTTTTTGTAGCTCGCAGCTACATTGGCGCTAGCCTTGCAATGCTTGTACCAATGTCCGGTGAATCCACACTTAAAACAAGGCGCACTTCCATCTGCAGCCTTTTTAGTGGCGGGATTCGTAGGGGTTTTCTCGAACATAGGATCACTACAACTATGGCCATAAGTTCCTTCTCTATGCCAAACATTAGAATGACCATTTCGCCCTCGACCTCGATTATGTCCCTTACGTCCTCTTCCACGAGAGGTGTTATCTCTACGTGGGTATGGATCATAGGGATGTGAATCAGAATGTCGAGCCCTCTTTCCTTTGGGGCCCTTCCCTTTATTTACCTTGCCATGGTTAGCTTCGGGAACTTTCTTTTTTCCGACAGCTCTGGCATTGTTGTTGACAAGAATCTCATTGTGCCTTTCAGCCACTTGCAGTAAGTTTATCAACCTACTGAATGTGGTGATTCTTTTGTTGTCAACCTCCAAACGATACTGGTTCGCTAGTATCATGGACGAGGTAGGAAAGGTCGATAGGGTTTTCTGAATCATTTCCTCATCAGTAAGTTTCTTTTCACAAAAGTCCATACGTGCCTGAATTTGCAACATGTCTTTTTGGAAATCATTCACTTTTACATAATTGAGAAAGCGGATTTCGTTCCACAGGACGTTCAATTGTGGTATTAAGGAATCATGAATGTTCCCAAAACGGCTATCGAGAGCATCCCATACTCTTTTGGTGTCTTCAAGTGATGATAACCCCAACGCAGGTTAGGATCGATATGCCTCTTGAGGAACATAAGAGCATTAGCTTTGTCTTTCTCAATTGTCGGAGCAGCGTCGGCAGATGGCTTGATAGTGGAGGTGAAGTCCTTTGCCACGAAGGTGGTTTCCACAACAGCTACCCAACGGTGGTACTCAAGTCCTGCTGAGTCCAAAAGTTCAAACTCCGGTCGAATTGGGTCCATCTACATAGACAAAGTAAAGGACATTAATATGGTGCTCAAATCCTTTTGAGTCCATAAACATGACAAATTTCGATACCATTTCTTATGACCAAATTTCTTTATGGCCAAGATGAATATATATAAACCAAATTTCTTTATGGTTGTATATAGGTAATACGGATATGCCATAGTCCGATTTATGATCATAACCCGTCAACAAAAATGACTAACCAAATTTCTTTGTGGTTAACAAATTGATCAACCAAAAATAGGCTTGTTTGAAAAAAATAGAATAAAAAATATTTAGTATTTACATGCACATATTTCATAAGGATTCAAGTTGTCATTCCTTTGCAAGTGTATGAC
This sequence comes from Papaver atlanticum, assembly GCA_023531105.1. Lineage (NCBI taxonomy): Eukaryota > Viridiplantae > Streptophyta > Magnoliopsida > Ranunculales > Papaveraceae > Papaver > Papaver atlanticum. The sequence continues at coordinate 3,126,112 of JAJJMB010005585.1, read as the reverse complement.
AATCAAGAAAAAAAAAATACAAATAAGTGTGAAAAAATATATATATATTATTTTATAACTTTAGTTGTAATCAGGACAATATTTAGTGGTAATAATTTGTAGTTCACTACTTTTTCTAACAAGTAGTACAAAATCATAATACTATCTTCTTTCTTATTCTTTTTCATAAAAAAGTTTATTAACATACATGCATCTTGTTTTTCAAAGAGGTTTTCAAAAGGTAAGACCAAAGGTAAAGACGATATACTATAATATCATAAAGGTACAACTTTATATGGTAAACAACTTTATATGCTTTTTTCTATCACATGAGTTAATTTATTAGGGTGAAAAGGACAAACATTTATTACTTTAAGGGAGATATTTAATAGTAGATGATAAAACCAAATATGTCTCTTTCAAGAGGACAAGCATGCATGCATAAAAAGAAATAAGTTTTCTCTTCTTTCTTCTTTTTTTTTTTTTTTTCAAACAAGGACAAATAAAATTATTTTATCAATCAACACATATTTAAAATCTCTAGATAAATAAGGGAGAGAAACATGCATCATGGATTATTACATTTCCTATCACATGCATTATCAAAAGAAATTTATAACTATCAAGAGAGTATACAAGCAAGTGATAAGAAAATAGAGTAAAGTACTATTATCAACAATTATCATGTGATGAAGAAGAAGGACAAACATGCATTTAAATCAAAAGAAGAAGAAGAAGAAACATGCATGCAAATCAAAATAATTACTATTATGAGTATTGTATTTTAAGGGAAATATAGAAAGGAAGTTTAAGGAATACCTTCTTTTCGAAAATCCTACTTGATATTAATGGTATAACCAACAACTTTTGTTTGTGAAGGATTAATGCTCAAGTGGAAACAAAGAAAAAAGTGCTGATAACGTATTTAAGTTTGTTGCATGGAGGAGACAAAAGAGTAAAGCATAAAGGAGACAAAAGAGAAAGAGAATCAGACATACTTCTCATTCATTGTGTTTCTCATTAAATACATGTAGGAAAGTAAGAGAGGGTAGCTTCTCCCATTACATGTGTAGTTAGTGGAAGAGAAAAGACAACAGATGTCAAGCATGAAGGAGACATGTCCATGCACTATGACACATGTAGGTAGTGGTCAGACACATGTCACTACAACAATTTTAATAATTTTGTTATATTTGTGATGCATGTGATTATTAATTTGATGAATCAGATGTTAAAGTTTGTTAAATAAGATCAAATGTTGGAGATGGTTTTCTGAAAAGGAGAGGTACCCAAGTCAGCACCAACATGGATTAACCTTCTTTTTTTAATAAGAAGGGAAGAATTATATTAAGAGAAGAAGAATGTACATGAAAAATCTACCAAAGGTAGAAGAAGAAAGAAAAAACTAAAAACAGATTAGTAAAATACAGACTCCCAATTACCCATAGTGTGTAAGAAGTTCAGGTGAACCCTTTTGCTAGCAGCCGACGCCCAAGATAAAACTAAAGTCTTTGCACTGTCACACGGTTCTAAATCTGTCTTGAAAGTATATTGTTCTTCAAAAGTTCGAAAATTTCTTTCTCTCCAGATTGTCCAAATGATTGCGGCAAGTATAAGACTCCAAACCACTTTCCCTGTTTGTGTAAGATGATTGTTACCCCAAGTATGAGCAAGAGCCAACAATGTTTCTGGAAATACCCAGGACCAATTCTTCGCAGGTGGTAAAGCAACCCAAATCTTCCTAGCAATCTTACAATGTAATAATAGGTGTTATTGAGACTCTAGGTTATCTCCACAAAGCTTATAGGAATTGTAAACATCCATACTTTTACGTTGAAGCATTTCCAGTGTATTGAGTTTTCATACCAACATGGATTAACCTTGTACAAGCTATGCATTTAGATACGAAATCCGTATTTACGATTGTAGAACTAAAAATCCTTAAGATGATCAATTAAAATAAAAATCTACACGGTCAGCCTAGTTGAACCTTCAAAGCCCAAATTCAATCAAAAATCTTAGTTGAACCTTCAAAACCGGAAGTTGACTATGTATGTACTACTAATTTAATAACATGCTTCCATTTGTTACTCCTTGTTTTTTTGGTTTAACATGCTTCCCTTTAACATGCTTCCTTTTATTTTATTATTATTAGGGTTTCCTCTTTTGATTAAAAGAGGAAGTCTTCTAAAAATAATATCTTTTTAGAAGATATCTTATTTCCATATCTTTTCAAATCTTGCTCCATGACCCATATGGTTTGCAAAGCAAGTGGTCCTGCAACCATCATGACTTTCTAACATAAATAATATTAAAATAATATTATTTTAATATTTCCAAATAGTGGTCATTCAAGCAAAATCAAGAGTTTCAGTTAAACTCAAAGTCTTCTAAAAAGACCAAATAATGCTCGACGGACCATCAGAAAATAACAAAATTCTCGGGAACGGTACGTGGAAAGCATGGCGATACGAGCATACCACCATGGTCGTTCATGGTAGGTCCTTTGGCTATCAATATCCGGCCCCACCTCCTTCATTGATTAATGACCTAATTAATCATCTTTAGTCCATATTTGGTTCAAACTATTTCCAGCAAATTGGACTATCATCTGTACACCATCGATTGGTTCCACGACCACCATCCGGTTCCAACACCCTTGGTTGGTCCATCCTTCTTCCATAATTGGGTTTTACTACCTAATGCTCCGTAAAGCACTATTTTAATTATGATTAATCATCCTTGCGCCATATGCTCTGCAACTGACTTTGGTGAATGCTAGAGAAAATCACTTGGGAACCATATGGTCGGTCCATCACCACCAATGGACGTTCCCCACTCACCATTGGTTGATCCTCATTCAATCATTGGTAGATGATCCATCGATCAAAATTAGGGTTTTGAACCTAATACTCTGCAGAGCATATTTCTGATCAGGTTCAAACACCAATAACTTTTATATTGATCCAGGGATCAATATTTTACTTAAAAAATTAATATTCAGTCCAGCTATCAATATTTTATTAATATTTTATTGATTTAGTTATCAATTGCTCTACGAAGCAATATTGACTCAACTATCAATATTTAAGGAAGCAGTGTTTCATACTGATCCATCTATCAGTTTTTTATTGGTTCATCGACCAATAAACAGTTGGTCCATCAACCAATATTCAGTTGGTTCGTCAGTCGACCATTATTTTAATATTATAATCTATCTGCTTGTCATTCGACTTACTCATGATATGTGGATCGAAGATGAACCTTCTACAATCATTCAACAATGATTATCTTCATATGACTTCATGTCAAATGCTTGACGCATCAACATAATGGTTTATGATCGATCCAGCAATCTCATAAAACCTATGCTTATCAATCCAAGTCGTTCGACTATCATTGTTGTTTCAGTTAGCACAATGATATACCACATCGGTGACCCATCGGCTATGGTCCACAAAGCATGTTGTTATCTTAGCAGGCATTTCATGCTTTATCTATCATAACCTTGAATCATGAACTACGTTCGGTTTATCAATTAACACTCAAAGTTTAACTAGGTCAATGATTGACCACATAAAATACGTCTGCAAAGCTAACTTTCACATTGTCACATGGGGGGATATTCACTAGGTCCTTAGTCTGGCGGCTTACAGCACATGCGATGTGCAATACATCCATGATGAGAAATATGAGTAAGTCGTGCTGGCAGTTGAAGGAGTAAATGGATAGTGGATGGTCAATCAACTAAGTCTCTCATGCAAAGCGGAACTGGTTTACACATGATTTCCCACTTCCTCATTCTTGCACCCTTCCTCTGCAATAAATAGATTCCTTAACCTATGATATGAACAACTTAGCAAGAACAGAATTCAGCTCATCAGATATCAGTCTCTAACAACCATATCAAAACATACTGAAGATTTCGCTCGTCTTACACAGAGAAATCATCTTCAAAGCAGTTCAAAAAATCACACATCAATCAATCAATCTCCACACATTCTCATTTTCCCTCCCTACATACCAACCCTTCTTCTTCCTTGTGACCGAACGGAATCTGGAATGACCAATATCTTGGTTTAGGCCAGAATCCTACAGATTAGTCTCTCGAACTTAAAGTACTCTCGTGCAGTACATTTGTTTAAAGGTTTAGACGATTTGCTTCACCGAGTACTTGCCTATTCCACCACTTTTATCAAAAAAATCAGTAAATCGTTTTGACCTGCAAATAGGGTGTTACCAGAATCAATCTTCTAACATTTGTGCAAGTCGAGGCTTACAAGGAGTCCAATATCTAATCTAACTCACATAAAGAAAAAACATATTTTCACGATTACCAAAAACGGGTACCAGCTTTGCGAGGGATGGTACCAATCCATATAAAACAATGAAATCCTGACCATTGGATCTTTGGATTGGTTTCAGTCTTAGAAAGCTGGTACCCGCTTTTAGCAATCATACTGTTTTTGGTTGGTCGCAAAAAGATAAAATTGTCTAACCCTGATATTATGGCTATAACCCCTTACTCGAAAACATAAATGCAAGGTACAATACAAAATTATCAAAAATTAAAAGGCTATATTTTTCAAATGGACACGCAAAGGTTTAGATGTCGAATCCCATTGAACCCATTTTACTCCCGTCATTTTTGTCTTTTTTTTGTCATGGGAAAAAAGTTCCTCCTTAGAATAAACATTAGCAAACTTGTTCTTCAATTTCTTTTTTGGCAAACTTAGAGAGAAATTGATATGGTTTCAAGCAGAAATTCCAGAGATGAAAAAGAGAAAATCATATCACCATAGTGGTAATCATCGCTATTATTCCCACTTTTTCTTTTATTTGCTCCAATTCTAAAGAAAATTTCAATTTTGTGCTGTAACTTGAAATCGATTCCAAAACTGAAGGTTTCAATCTGAAATCTGGTTATTATTGACGATAAAGTAAGACAGATGATAAGGAAACTTGATTGTTGGAGTGGTATTGTTGAGATTAGTCTTAGTCCCACATTGTATGGGTTATCTATGATTTTGCGGTTTATAAGCCTTGGGCAACCCTAACCTTGCAAGACGGTTTTCGAGGTGAGTTAATTAGGCCCATGGACTTTAACATGGTATCAAAGCAGGACTAAGTCATTTGACTGCACCTTTACTCCGCGTCACCCGATTTATTGTCCACGTATTAGACCTAACGAGGCTACTCCACTAATTTTCAATTGGTTTTCAGTTAAATGTCCATACTCTAACAGGTATGAAGCTTGATTGTTCTTTAATATCATTTAGTTGCTCTAATTATTTCATTTCTACCGTCTATTGGAAGAAAAAAAAGAATTTACAGCAAAATCGATTGGTCATGATAATATCTACGTATGATTCTTTCGCTTTTGTGAACTATGTGTCTATGAAAATGTCTAAGTTACATCCTGACTATTTAATTTCAATTTCTACACTTTCTATCGCGACGTCGACTACAAGCAGCAATGAAAAAATTGTGCAAGACGAGTTCCCTTTTTTAGGTTAATGGGTAACTTGATGCTATCAGTAATTTTACTTCTTTATTGGTCATAACATGCTTAAATGATTACGTCCGGTATCGATTTTGTTAGTTATAATGTTGTTAGATATAAAAATGAAATGAGATTGATTTGATTAGGATTATTAGTTGTGTGTTGGTTTCTGGTTAATATGATCAGGTTTCAGTTTAACTGTATGCAATAAAAATAAGATTGAGGTTGTGGTTCTACACATAGAAAGTAAGGGTGATGACTTGGAACAACTTATGTAGTATCTTGCATTAATTATTACATAGTTAAGCTATTCTATATGGAAGGAGAAACAAAACATTCGTTGACAATGCATAATCACCCCACAGAAGTATTCATATATGTCATGGTATAATCTTAGGGACATCATTTAAAGTGTTGATCTCCGGAGATAACTACCAGTAGCTTGCAATCTGACTGTTAAATGAAAACTAAGCAGACAACACTGTTAAGTGAAAACTAAGCAGGCAATTCATAATGCCAAAGCTAGGAGTTAAGAGAGAAGGTTTAAGTGGATCTTATCAGTCAATTTTACCATATATGTACATGCCATGCTAGGTACGTGCTGTCCAGTGCTACAACGTATGTATATATGTGACAAATTAAAGTTCATTAGAAATTGTAGATTTTTATACGGGGAAGTAAATACTGCTATCAAACTTCCAGTTTAAAGATTTCCTTTACAGAAAAACTTGGATGAAACATCTACCTAGCAAGTTTATATTAGAATTTTAATGTGGATGCAGTCCGTTTTTCTTGGTCGAAGGTTCAAGTCTTTTCTGACCAGTATCTTCATATATGTGGATTGATTGCCAAATTACAGACTTGAATATATATATATATATTTCTCTTTAGGATCTGTATAGTGCAATGCTATTTGAGTGCATCTGATTTAAAAATATACGTGTTCAATATAAGGACATACTAAACACGTATATTTTTTCTAGTTGTTTTGCTAATCACTTATTTTTATATTTTTTTTATATTTTTTGCATTATAGCGCGACGTGGAACCGTCGGTTAAACATTAAGAATCATTAATCTACATAAGCAAATGTTGTACCGTAATCCAACTTCTGAAATAAGAGATTTACAGAGAGCAATCAAACTGCTAATCTGATGGGCTGATCACAATGCAATACCAAAATCAAGATTTGATGCATGTACAAAGTGAAACAGCACCGCAGGCGCATCGGCGTGCATTTGACTAGTTTATCATAAGAGCAAGCCCATATTATCCCCTCTCCCTCATTGTACCGACATTTCAAACGGGTTTTACGCTCACCCATCGGGTCTTCAAAAACGCGCGGGAAAATAAATAGCTAACTAGGGCACATCCCCCCTTTTTATCACCACTCGTCGCTGAATACCTCTCTCTGCTTCACAATCATGGATATCAACGATCTAGACGACGATGAGGAGTTTGGATTCTCCAGGAATTACTTCCTGGCTAAAGAAATGCGCGGATCTGGGAAGAAAAAATCTGCCCAAAAATTATCTGACATTGATGTAGTTGATGAGCAGGTCTTTACCCTCTTTTTAATTTCTGAACTATTTTTCTTTTATGCTAATGTTTTTATTGTTAATGTTTATCTGTGGTTATGATTAGTGATTTTGGTCTGGGAACGAATGTGCAGGAACTGAGAGTTGCAGTTTCTAATATTGAGACTAAACATGAGAAAGAGATTGATACGCTGCTAATTAGTTACAAAAGCTTATACCCAAAATGGGTTTTTGAATTGAGGTATAAAGTTTGATTTTCTTAGTTTTAATATGGTATATTTGATGTAAATTTGAGTTTTATGTGGTCAACTCAACTGTGCTATATATCCCCATTTGCACCATGAATGTACAAACAAGAAAATCCCTAGTGCCATCCTAGATTCCCTGGTAAGTGGGGGTAAATTGCACCTGGATTCGGCCTCCTCTCTTGTCTGTTTTGCGCTGGTGCACCTGTATTTCTTTCTTGGGATTGTTAACATTTTTTTATGAAATTGGTTAAAATGTTGTAGGTGTGGCTTTGGTCTTTTGATGTATGGGTTCGGCTCTAAGAAGTCTTTGCTTGAAGATTTTGCGTCTACCGAGTTGACAGATTGTGGTGTAATCGTTATCAACGGTTATCTTCAGTCAGTCAATGTTAAAAATGTATTACATCTGAGCATTTAGGAACCAATATTTGTTTGTTTCGTCAAAGGGATTTTTCATTTGACGTCTGCAATTCTTTCAAGTGTAGGTTGTGTCCACCCTAGCTGAAATTCTGTGGGAACAGCTAAAGACCAGACGTAGGTTTTCTGCGGGGAGCACATCTAAAGTTCAACAACCTTCCAGTTCGCAATCCATGGAAGATCTTCTTGCATTTTTAGACGGTTCCAATGCAAAGGAAAATGACTGCTTTGTCTGTGTTGTTATACACAATATTGATGGACCTGGGTTGCGAGACTGTGAATCACAACAGTATCTTGCACGACTTGCAAGCTGTTCCAATGTTCGTGTGGTTGCATCTATAGATCATGTCAATACAGCACTGTGTAAGAATTCACTTCGCACTATGTTCGTGTGCTTTTCCCATTTTCTATAATTCATTTTGTACCAAATCTAACAAGCACTGGGAGTTGGATCCCAGATATATTCACCGTAACGTATGCACCTACAATCTAGAGTCTTTGACAATTCTATTTATAATCCTGTTAAAGGTTATGCCTTAGGTACTACCTCCAATCTGACTTTCTAACTCCATCGCATAGATTAATTGGCGTCTAGAAGTTTGTACATGTAGCATCCTTTGTTGGTTTGCATGGCCGTTTATCACTGGTACAGTATAGTGGATCTTATCATTATTGGTGGTCAGTGTTTCCTGTTTCAGAATGTTGTAATTGGATTGTTTTGGTTTCCCGACAAATCAGAACATTTATTTAATGACGTTTGGAGACGTAGTACATGAGGTTAGGGTACAGTCTAACTACCGCCTAGAATTACTGGTTCTTAAAGTATTAATTGCCTCTATTTCCTTTGTTGATTGAGTGAATGTCTGTTTTGCTTCCAGTATGGGACAAGAAAATGGTCCACACACAGTTCAACTGGTGCTGGTATCATGTCCCGACCTTTGCACCATACAAAGTTGAAGGGGTGTTTTTCCCCTTGATTCTTGCCTGTAGTGGGACAGCCCAAAATGCTAAAACCGCTGCAATTGTACTTCAGAGTTTGACACCAAATGCGCAGAGTGTGTTCAAGGTTCTTGCTCAACATCAACTGGCCCACTCCGATGAAGAAGGTAAGCATTTTGGTGCATAATACTTCTATGCTACTAATTTTCCATAGAAAGGTGAGATTGAGATTTACTGTTTATTGTCCTAATATACCTGTTTTCTTTCTCAGGAATGCCGATAAACAACTTGTATGCAACCTGCCGTGAACGTTTTCTAGTTAGCAGCCAAATGACGCTGAATTCCCACTTGACGGAGTTTAAAGATCATGAGTTGATTAAGACTAGAAGACACTCCGATGGGCAGGATTGTGTTTACATTCCTCTTACATCTGAAGCAATTACTAACCTGTTAGAGGAGATTGGCTGAATTTGTTATCTGTGAGTACATTTTACACAACAATAATCAGGCTCTTCTAGGAACTAGTAAATTTGTTTTGTTCTTTGTTTTCTTTCAAAACATGGAAACTGATGACCTGCCTCATAATGTACACTTGAAAAAAGTACAATTTGATAGACTAGTGTTTGTCAACTATGCATCTTTACTATACTACTGCAATATTTTGTTTCAGCCATCTTTCACTAAAATATCGTCCCCTTAGTCTTAAAGAGAAAGATGGGTATATATCATTGCACTTGTTGAGATGGCAGTCGGTTGATTTCAGTTATTTAGTATCGGTTGGCATTGCTCCAAGCCTCACACTCCCAAACTCTGGCTTGTGTAAAAAAAATGACCATAAAAAACAACAGTAAGAGCTGCTAATCACCATTTGTACAGGGACAGCTCATTAAACATTTCGAGGATTGTTTTGTTGAATCCTGCCTTTGGCTAGGTGGAACTGATTATTCTGAGGTGAACATAATAGATATGGAGGGAATAGTTGGCATGTTCTTGACTACTGTGTCCCCTTTACCACAGGGTGTGTGTGACTACCCACTTTCAATCCTGTGTGGCTAAGTTGCCGTTGGGCTCTAGTTGTTGGTGCTGAAAATGACAGTTTTTGTTGGAGATGGTTTTACTATGAACCTCTCTTGACAAGAATGCCTGTAGTAGAGGAGTTGTGGAGTTCATGGACTGACTGAGATGGGTCATGTGTCCCATGAGTTCCTTATGTCCAATGTGTTCCATATGTTCCATGAAATTGGTGTGCACATGATGAAACGCGGTTTGTCTTGTGGGAATCAGGTCAAACAAGTATACAATCAGACTTCAAATCTTGAATGGATAAACATATACTCTTTATATTCTAAATGTTTCCTCACAGCCGGCAAAAGTAGAGTTATTCTACTAGCCACTAGAAAAAGGAACCATTTTACAGCCAATGAAACCCATAAGAGAAAGCAAAATATCAATAGAATTTTACATCTTATGTTTGCAATGAGATCTGCACGTTGACTTTTTCATGCATAAGTATACCAATCCCATTTAATCATCTTGATATTGTTCTTCTTCTTTTGTACATGACAATGGAGGAAATTAACTCTGGATTAGCTTATGAACTTCTACCTTATTTGAAGGTGTATAAAAATGGTCGAGTTGAGAGGCTATCGCACTACCGAGATGAATTTGTTCCTCCATCAATTTTCAGAGATTTAAAAATGAGTGTTTCATCAAAAGATGTTGTAATTGTACCTCAAACTGGTCTGTCTGCAAGACTATATCTTCCCAAGTCAATCACCCACACAGAGGAGCCGCAGCAGAAGAAGAAGCTTCCCCTTCTCGTTTATTTCCACGGCGGAGCATTTTGCACCTATTCCGCCTTTAATCCTAGATACCACGATTATCTAAATTCTTTAGTTGCAGAGGCAAATGTTGTTGCCGTTTCGGTGGAATACCGACGAGCACCAGAGAATCCACTCCCTGTGGCTTACGAAGATTCATGGGCAGCTTTAAAATGGGTACTTTCTCACTCTCTGTCTGATCAACAAGGCCATGAGATCTGGTTAAGTGATCATGTTGATTTCAATCAAATTATTTTGGGTGGTGACAGTTCCGGTGCTAATATCGCACACAACATGGCGATTCGTGCTGGAATTACACCTGAGCAAATTTTCGATTTGAAGCTTTGGGGGGTTGTTTTAGTGCATCCTCACTTTTGGGGGACGGAACCAATTGGTGTAGAGAAATTAGACATGGATTTGAAGCAAAGAGTAGACAAGTTATGGCTTACGGTTTGTCCAACAACAACAACCGGTAATGACGACCCATTGATCAACCCTGCAACTGACCCAAATCTTTCGAGGTTGGGATGCAACAAAGTGTTGGTATGTGTTGCAGAGAAAGACCTATTGAGAGACAGAGGATGGTTTTATTACGAGACACTGAAGAAAAGTGGTTGGGAAGGTGTTGTTGAGATTATGGAGTCTAAAGGAGAGGGTCATGTGTTCCATTTGCATAACCCCAGTTCTGAAAATGCTCTGAACATGATGAAATTCTTGGTTTCTTTTATGCATCAAGACAACTAGAAACTGATTCCAAAATACTTATGCAGTTGATAACTCGATACATATATATATTCTCAATTGTTTCTTCTACATTTCTTCATGGCTACTTATTATATTAGAGAGTGTAACTCTGTTTTTACTTTCAGTGTGTTACAGAGTGTTAGTATTGTTTTTACCTTATGTTACTGTTAGTTGTCTTGTCTTAAATGTTGTTAGGGTTCATCAACAATTTCTTCACCCGAAGAACTAAATCATCAACCAACCATGCCAAACAATAACGATAATAATACCAATATCAATAACAACACCAATTTCAAATATAATTTTCCTACTTCTATCCCTTTTTCTAATGTTTTCAACTATGTTTCATCTATCCTTAATGATACAAACTACTTGGTATGGAAATTTCAGATGGAATCCATCCTGATGAGTACAGATTTATATGAATTTGTTGATGGATCCATACATTTACATCCTGCAACTATATCTGTTAATGGTTCTCAACATCCAAATCCAGATCTAGCTCTTTGTTAGAGCACTGCTCGGTCGAACTCGCAAGCGTTGCTATCTCAAGCTTGTTTGTCAAGTTTAGTTGATCAAAACTATATACTTGATTTCTAGTCTACTTACAGCTATGTCTCGGATTAGGATAGAATGTGTAGTTGAGCTTTAGACTTCATGGCATTCACCAATTGAAGACGAAGATCTACTGAGGAGCTTGGAGGAACTTCATCAACAAAACGTATGTGGAGACGAAAACTTATCTATCACTCAGAAGTCTATTCTATTCTATCTTCTAATGAGACTAAGTCGTATAACTATATAGATTTTTACATTATACACATTAGATATTTCGAGCTGAGTTTATCTCGTTTATCTATTTTTCGAAATATGTGTTGGAAGCTTTTTGCTTTAACTATGTTCATCATATTCTTGACGAGTTTAGTTGGAAACAATTTATTTGTTAGAAACTAAATGTTAAGTCAAAAGATGATCATGTGAAAATTACCTTAAACATCTTACATGATTTGTGTGAGACAATCATTTGATGTTAACTTGGAAAGTTTAGTATTGATCATTCGATCACTTGAAAATTACTTGAAGCTATTGGTATGTGTGAGATTACCATTGTCGTCTTCTAAGGATGTTTCAATGATTGAAATGAGAGTTTAGAACAATTAACCATGTCTGGATGCAACACGGTATGCAAACCTAGTATGTGAACTGTTTTATAACGATTCAGGTCCGGAACTCTTGTTTGCGTACCTAGTATGCGAACGGGTTTACCTGAGTTAGGTCCGGGACGGTTGTTCACGAACCGGGTTTGCGAACGGCTTGACTAGACCAAGGTCCGGAGCTGCTGTTCGCGTACCCAGTTAGCGAACTCAGTGGTTAAGTTCTAAAATCGGTTATGTATGATTCTCATACTCATGAACTAAAACATTTATGATTTAAGGAATGCAAATTAACTTTGCAAACCGTGGCTTAATGTTCATGAATTGATTCTTGCATATGTACTTTGTACGATTACGAATCAATCCGATTTTGTTTCAATTTGTTCATATATATTTCTATGAGATAGTGAACAATTGAACAACTCTATTTGAAGCACAATTAGATTCATTTGATTATCTTTCATGATTGATTGATCATCATATTAGATCTAGAAGTATTAGATTAATATGGTTAAGACAAAAGTGTTCATATGGCTAACTTCGGTTAACTGTTATTGAGCCAACTCAATATACACGTTTAGGTACGGTTACCTATATCTAAATATAAGTATATTTCATGTATGTGTAACAAGCTAAGACCATATAACTGTGGAGATTAATTGCTTAATTTTTAAGCAGACTTGGCTTGAATCTTAAATCAGGTTTTCATCTAACGGTGAATATTGAATGCTTTGTTACTAAGCTATCTTAGCTTTGATTGTAAGCAACCCTGATTTGAAAGGCTATATAAGGGAGAACTCTAGCAACTGGAAAACCTTATCCCGACACTTTCCTATGTCCTAGTTGCAAACTAGAGTCGATTCTCCTTTAACCTAGGTTTTTCCAAAATCATATTAGGTTAACGACTTGAAGACTTCATTTGGGATTCGTGAAGCCATATCCAACTATTTTCTTTGTAGTTGCGTATTCTGATCTTACTTTTTCTATCGTATTGAGTTTTATCTTCTCTAAGATTCACTCGAGATTTATCTCCGATAGGTAAGATATAAAAAGTAATCACAACAGTTCTTCGTCTCAGACTCTTGTGATTCCGAAATAACTTTTTATGTTAATCAGTTAGGTTATTGTGAGGTGATTGATATTTCTAGGCTGCTCTTCGGGAGTATAAGACCGTACTATCAATTGGTTCATGTTCACCTTGATTTTTATCAAAAGACGAAACAAAAACCGAATAAAGAATAGACATATATGTGGGAGACAGATTTGTTTATAAGTCTTCGACTTTGGGTCGTAGCAACTCTTAGTTGTAGGTGAGATCAGCTAAGGGAATCAAGTGCGTAGAATCCGGCGTGGTTTTAGAGGCGTAAGGAACGCGACTGTACTTTAATCGGTGTGAGCCTTATTTGGGCTCAGCTACATTCCAGTCCGAAGTTAACTTGTAGTAGGCTATTGTCTGTAACGGCTTAATACAGTGTGGTTTTCAAAGCTGGACTAGTTCCCGGGGTTTTTCTGCATTTGCGGTTTCCTCATTAACAAAATTTATGGTATCTGTGTTATTTCTTTTCCGCATTATATTTGTTTATATAATTGAAATATCACAGGTTGTGCGTAATTCAATCAGTTGATAAATCCGACCTTATTTGTTGGATATAACTTGATTGGGCATTGGTCTTTGGTTTCGTCTACGTTATTTCTCATATCAATCAGTCTCATGGATTTCTATTTGTTCGATTTGCTGATTGTGTTGAGAAATAAAGATAAAGCTTTTTGATATATTTCTTGATTGAGTCTCGCTTTTAAGTTGGTGCTCTCGGAATTATATTGGAATTTAGTCCATACAGATTGTCGAACTAATTATTGGGTGTGGTTGTTATACCCCCGCTTTTTCAATTGGTATCACAGCAGGAAAACACACTAACACCTCACAAGTCTGCGTTTGTAGCAATATGACTCCATAGACAGAAGTGTTATCTCCATAAACGTACCGCCAGTCTTCGATGGCTCGAATTACTTATGGTGGAAAATTGCTATGCGTACCTTTCTACAAGCTCGAGATTTTCAATCATGGGTTCGTATTGTTAATGGCTATAATCCTCTAGTAGTTACAGTAGCCGGTGTAACTGTTCCAAAGGATATTGGCGAGTATGATGATCTTGAGATTCTTGCTGCAAGGAAAAATTCCGACGGATTAAATGCTATCATCCATGCCATTACCCCAGATCTTCAGCACCATGTGACTACGTGCACTTGGTCTAAAGATGCTTGGGATATCTTAGAAACCGTATTTGAAGGGAATACCTCTGAAAAGAAAGTTAGGCTTCAAAATCTAAATTCTGAGTGGGAAAACCTTTGTATGGCTGATGAAGATTCATTTGATGAGTTTAATCATTAAGTGTCTGAAATTGTTAATGCATCTTTTGCGTTGGGTAAGACTATTCCTGAAAAGGACATTGTGATGAAATTTCTCATATCGCTGCCAGCTAGATACGATTCTAAGAAACATTCCATTGTTGAAGGAAATAACCTTGAAACACTTTCCAGAAACTCACTTGTTGGAAAGTTAAAAATACCTGATCATGATCAGAACACAGTTAGAACATCTGCGTTCAATTCTGTGACTAATACAAGTGAATCTTCTAACTTTTCTTGGGATGATGAATGTTGTCCTAATCATGTTGATTTTGATAGGTCATTGATTACACAAAATATCAAGGATATTGTGAAGACAAGCAAAAGATTTGAGAAACAACACTCTCTCTCTGATGCTTCAGATGATTCAATACAAGAAAAATCATGTCAGGTTGTCAACAATATGCAATACTTCCGGAGTTTGCACAGAAATTTCAGCTCTCTTAGAAGAAACTTCTATTAACTCAAATTATGATTCATAATACGAGTCTGACACTGAGATTTTGAAATTCTTGGATAAAAATGAAGAAATTCACCGAGAAAATCTTCAACTAAAGATTTTGTTGGAGAAACTTGAATCATCACTTCAGGTGAAAAATCTTGAGATTGGGTGTCTTAATGATGAATTCACCAGAACCCTATCTCTAAAAGAAAAAGAGATTGACACTTAAAGTGTGACCTGCAAAGGTTGTCTGGAAGTTCTGACAAGATCTCAACAATGTTATTTGGTCAGACCTTTGGAAACACGAATGGTATAGGGTTCAAAAGCAAGACTGTTAGCACAAACAACTCCTTTGTTCTAGACAGTTCTAGAAAGATGGATGTAGAAGGTTGTGATAAACAGGAGGCCAATCGGCAAAAAAAAAAATCTTCTCTGAATTGCTTGTTTTGTGGAAATGCGAATCATGTTCAAAGTAAGTGTTGGAAATTCAAGAAGAACAACAAAAGAATTGCCAAGCTTCAGAATGACATGCAAGGGATGAATTGGTTTTGTGTAACCAACATGGAACTTCAGAAAACAAGAAGAAGCCTAAGAGAACCAGAATCATACGAGGTAAGAAGTCTATTTATACAACAAACCTTGGTAAGTCACCATGTGACACAATAAGTGAGCATTCTGCTCACTCCATTGCTACCTAATTGTAGTGATGTTTTGCATCCTCATTATTAACTTGAGAATATGAGGATTGCATCAAGGTTGCTCAAGTCTTGTATAGTTGTTTATTTTTATCTTAGAGTTTACATAAGGTTATGTAAGTTAAGTTTTGCAAATGAATATTTTCTTATCAAAAATAGATAATGGATCGTGAACCGTGAAGACTTTTTCAAAGTGCCTCTTGAAAAAAACTCTTTAGGGTTTGGTTTGTTCGGTGCTCTATTTATATTCATTTGTGATGAATATGCCCTTCACTCTCTCTTCTTTGAAAGATACAAATTCTTGGCTCCTGTAACTAAAGGTACCACAAAAAGGGATGCAGTAGAAGCAGTCAATGTGTATATATGTAAAGGAATTCAGTCTTCAAGAAAGAAAAAGGAGAGGTCTACAAATGATGAAAAGGGTTCTTCCTCTAACTGTTTTTTGTCTGTTTGTCAGCATGATAATAACTTTAGGGCTATAGTGAAGGATTTCATCAGCAAAAGAAATGATTTAAAATCTAAAATCATTTTCTCTTTGGAAAAGATAGCTCACTACGAACAAATCTTATCTCTGACAAAGAACACCTTGTGTGGACTGAAAAGAGAACTTAGTGAGTTAACTGACATTTCTGAAGATCTGGAAGATTTGAATGATCCCATGAACAATGGGTTTTTCAATAATAAGAAGGAATTTTCGGTAGATGCTCTGAGAAAGCTCTATAATGACTAGAAAACTTCTTATGAGAATTTATTCTTATGTTTAAGAAGGATAACCAGGGTTTGGAATAGAAAA
The DNA here is from genome assembly GCA_023531105.1 of Papaver atlanticum. NCBI lineage: Eukaryota > Viridiplantae > Streptophyta > Magnoliopsida > Ranunculales > Papaveraceae > Papaver > Papaver atlanticum. The sequence goes on along the minus strand of JAJJMB010005585.1, from coordinate 3,109,434 downwards.
TATTGTGATTACACATAGCTATTTCCAACGACTTTCATCTTCCAATGTTTTTAGATTTATTTATTTAAATTATAAGTTATTTGGAAGATGATTTTTGCAGTATTTAATCATTTGATTTTATATTTTGCAATTGCTTATGAGATGTATGCCTTTACGTTCGTGAACTGTGCTAGTATCTCATAATTGCTCAAAAGTTAAGTCCATTATGTCTTTATGCAAAATATTGGTAAAAGATAGAATGCACTTTTGAAAATTCCGTAGTATTGATCTTTCCTTGATCCACTTTTATGTGAAAGTATTGTATGTGAAAAAGCGGGGGTCTAACAACCTCACCTAATATTTCGTTTAGGCAATCTGTATGGACAAACTCCAATATAATTCCAAGAGAATCAACTAGACAGTCTGACTCAATCAATGGAATATATATCCAAGAGTTGTATCTCTGTTTCACAATGTAATCAGCAAATCAAACAGATAGAAATCCGCGAGCCTGATTATTATGTGAAACAACTTGAACGGTACCAAAGACCAATGTTCAAGTGTCAATCAATTTTTATCAACAACCAAATGTTGGGTTATCTAATTGATTGAACTACGCACAACCTGTGATATTTCAATTATATAAACAAATATAACACGGAAAAGAAATAACACAGACACCAGAAATTTTGTTAACGAGGAAACCACAAATGCAGAAAAACCTTGGGACCTAATCCATATTTGAACACCACACTGTATTAAGCCGTTACAGACACTAGCCTAATCCAAGTTAACTTCGGACTGGAATGTAGTTGAGCCTTAACCAATCTCACACCGATTAAGGTACAGTCGCGTTCCTTACGCCTTTGAATCCCAGCAGGACTCTACGCACTTGATTCCTTTAGTTGATCTCACCCACAACTAAGAGTTGTTACGACCCAAAGTTGAAGACTTGATAAACCAATCTGTCTCACACAGAAAAGTCTATTGAATAGATAAATCTGTCTCCCGCAGAAATACCTATGAGTTTTGTTTCGTCTTTTGATAAATCAAGGTGAACAGGAACCAATTGATACACCAGACTTATATTCCCAAAGAACATCCTAGTAATATCAATCACCTCACAATAATCTTAGTCGTATGGTAGCGAAACAAGATATCATGGAATCATAAACGATGATACGAAGATGTTTGTGACTACTTTTTATCTTGCCTATCGGAGATTAAATCTCGATCAAATCTTAGAGAAGATAGTACTCAATCACGATAGAAAACAACAAGATAAGAAAACGCAACTAAAGAGAAAATAGTTGGGGCTGGCTTCAAAATCCCAATGAAGTCTTTAAGTCGTTAACCTATAATGGTTTTACAAAAACCTAGGTTAAAGGAGAATCGACTCTAGTCGCAACTAGTATCACACAGGAAGTATGGGGATTAGGTTTCCCAGTTGCTAGAGTTCTCCCTTATATAGTCTTCAAATCAGGGTTTGCAATCAGTGTTACCTTGGTAACAAAGCATTCAATATTCACCGTTAGATGAAAACCTGATTAGACTCAAGCTAATATCTTTCAACCGTTAGATCGAACATAGCTTGTTACACACAAATGAAAAGTGACTTCATTTAGATATCGGTAAACGTACCTAAACGTGTACACCTTGTTAGCTCAACAATAGTTAACCGAAGTTAGCCATATGAACACTTTCATATCAACCTTGTTCATCTTAACACAACTAGTTCAAATGACTCAAATAAAACTAGTTCTAAAGTTGTTCAATTGTTTATATTCTCATAGAAGTATACAAGACACAATTGAATCAAAATCGATTTTGATTCACTCGAATCAATTCATGAACATTATAGCCACGGTTTGCAAAAGATTGCATTCCTTATTATATAAATATATTAGTTCATAAACAAACCGATTTTAGAACATAACCTACTCAAGTATGCAAACGGGTACGCATACCTAAGTGGTCGGACTTAGTTTGGGTTCGCCAGTATGCGAACGGGTACGCATACCTTCCAAACTTAGTTGAATTTCCGGACGTGAACTTACGCCAGTACGCATACGGGTATGCATACTAAGTTCCCGGACTTTCGTTAAACCAACCAGTACGCATACGAGTATGCATACCATGGTTCCCGAACTTGGAATAACTTGCAATAGTTAGCATACAAGTACGCATACTGTGCTATATCCAATCATGGTTAATTGTTCTAAACTCCCATTTCAATCATTGAAACATTCTTGGAAGACGACAATAGCTGTCACACACAAACTATTAGCTTCAAAGCAATTTTCAAGTGATCGATAGATCAATACGAAACATTCCGAGTCTACATCAAATGACTGTCTCACACAAATCATGT
>JAJJMB010005585.1:3095096-3107074 GCA_023531105.1 Papaver atlanticum | reverse complement strand
AAATATGTAAGCGAGTTAAACTCAGCTCGAAATATCAAATGTGTATAATCGAAGTCTATATAGCTACCCGACTTTTGTCTCAAATAGGAGATAAAGTAGATAGTCTTTTGAGTGATAGATGAGTTCAAGTCTCCACATACCTTTTGTTGATGAAGTTCCACAAGATCCCCTTAGTAGTTCTCCGTCTTCAATCGATGAACGCCGTGAAGTCTAATGCTCAACTACACTTTCTATCCTAATCCGAGACTTAGCTATAAGTAGACTAGAAATCAAGACTTATAGTTTTGGAAACTAAACTTGACAAACAAGCTTGAAATAGCAACACTTGCGAGTTCGACCGAGCAGTGCTCTAACAATCTCCCCCTTTGTCAATTTTAGTGACAAAACTATCAATACATATGGATTACAAAATTGATAAACTTTGTAGCTTCTCATCCAAATGCTTGATCTCCTTGGTTCTTCAATATTACTCGAAATCTTCGTCACTTCCAAGTACTCCAGTGATTCTGAACGTGTTCAACTCAGCATCATAGTTGCTGAAGATCCGTAGCTATAACAATGAGAAAACATTAGCTCTCAATCATTGTTATACAGTGTCATAGTATCATTACACAGCATCAAAGTCCAATTGTATCACAACTTTAACAACAATACTATGGTGATATGTATCACTCCCCTTTAGTCAATACTTCATCTCACAATGAAAACCACTCCCCCTTACATAATGATCCGTAAACCATATGTATTTGTAGTGTGAACTACACATTAATTCTCTCCCTTTTTGTCAATATAAATTGGCAAAGGTACGAAAACTAGTGGGATCATAATGAAATTATCATAGAGACATTTCATGACTAAAAGAGAACATATATATCAACTTTGTTTCAATGATTTCACATAGTCGAAACTTAGTGTATTCATCAAGGAGTTTATAAAGATACAAGAAAACTCCTACAATATTCCACAACCGCACTCCCCACAAAGATTTGGCAATTAAGCACAAGTTCAATTAAGAACTCTCCCCCATATAATGTCATTCCTGAGAGAACAACAAGAGCGACCTTACTTTTACAAGAAAAGAAGGATTTCTTTGGACATTAAAAATTACATGAAACATGAATTTGTATCCAGAAAACTCAATTAAATTAACCACAAGAGAACCCATGATTAATTTAATCGAAAATGCTCAACATAAGAGAACTTATGGAGCCGCACAGTACTTTCACATAGAAGTGAATCAGGGAAAGATCAATACTGCGAAATATACAAAGATTCATTCTATTTTCATCAATATTTGCATAATGATATCTTAGACTTAATCTTTGTTATCAAAAGTTAATTTTATCTTCCATCAATATTTGTATAAAGACATATAATAGACTTAACTTTTGAAATATATGGGACAATCATAGTTCACGGACGCAAACACTCATATCCCATAACAATTTTTGCAATATATAAAACCAATAAAGATTAATACTGCAAAATCATCTTCCAAATAAACTTTAGAATTTAAATAAATAAATATAAAAACATTGTAAGATGAAAATCGTTGGCAATAGCTATGTGTACTCACAATAATTGATATTCCAAACCCTAGTTATCCTTCTTAAAACACAAGAATAAATTCTCATAAGAAGTTTCCTAGACATTATAACCTTTGAAAAAAATATTTATCATCCCTGAACTCCTTGTCGTCAACAGCCATTGGAACATAAGGTTCATGAATAAAGGAGTTAATTCCAATAAACCTTCTTGACTGATGCCGAACCAGGGCCTTCTGAATTTCAAGAGTCCTAAAAATAATAGCCTTTATTTGCTATATCTCCTTTCTTGTTTCCTTCACCTCTTCAAGAACACCTAAAAACTTCTGAAGATTCAAAGGGACAACCCTTGATTTCCTGACATTCCTCATTTTTCTTTTCAATGAAGACCGGAGATATATGTTTTTCCTTCATGATTGATGGCTTAACAATCATATTAACCTCTTTTCCATCAGAAGTCATAATGCTTGGAGTCTCCATTCAAATATGGGTTTGTGAGAGAAATTCACAAAGCAAGCTCTACAAGCAAACTTATGATAAAAAGAGTTTTTCAAGGAAGAAAAAAGGAATGTAGGGTTACGGAACATTTATACAAGGTAAGAAGATTCACGTACGCACAACTCACAACCCTAAAGAAGGCAGAATTGTTGATTTTACCCCTCTTTTATTGAACAAACAAGGAAACCTCTTTTCAATACCAATCTAGGATATGAAAAGATCAATCCGAAACTCAAACAAAATAAACAAAAAGAAATAAAAAAACTTTTTCTTTTTCTTAAGACCTGAGGGTGCTTAATTCTTGTCTCTTTGGAATCAGGCACTTGAGACAAGTTGTGTTAGGGTGAACGATAATCTGTCCACCATGAATTTTTTGGAAAGAGTTCCTAAAATCCTCTTTCACAGAATGCTTAGACCATGTTCTTTTCTGTAGTGGTCTAACTTTTTCTTTAGAAATTAACTTCTTTGGAGAGGAGTTGAGTTTACATACCTCAGATGACTTATGAACAAGTTTAAGCTTGTTTGCTAATCGATTTGCTCTTTGTTAAAGTTTGTTGACATATCTTACTTTATGCTTGTACTTGAAACAACTAGAGAGTCCACGACCCTTAATAGTACAGTAAGAACATGTCAAAGTGGAGGATGGTTCAGACACCATAGCGGAGCAAGATGCTAGACAAATTGTGGAACCTAAAATATTAGAAATAGAATTTCCAGAAGACGGGGAAAAATCCATTTCATCCTCCAAAATAGTTGAAGAAGTTTCTCCAGGAAAAATATCAAGATTGTTGTGAGTATTGCTACAATTATCAAAATCAATATTTTTAGCAAGGAGCGCAACACTTGATTTTCCATCTTCATTTGAATCATAGTGATCAGACATTTCATCAAGAGTTGCAGCAAGACCTTTGTTCCCAGTGTATTTTCTACGATTTGGACACTCCTTGGGAAAATGACCAAAACCTTTACACTTGAAGCACTGAGGCATATCCTCACCATCAGTATCGACTGTATCCCTGTTTTTAGGAGGAACACGGTCATGAGGTTTAACTGATGATCTAGGTTTTTCTCTGACAAACCGTTTATTTCTCTTCAAAAGAAGAGCTCTAAACTGTCTTGTGATCAGAGAGACTGAGTTATCAAGATCTTCATCAGACGAATCAGTCTCAATAGGATCATCCAAGGAGTTGCCAACATATTTACTTTTGTCAAGCAATTTTATGTTCTTTTGTGCTTTAAAAGCAATATCCTTTTCAGATTTGGATGTATGCTCATGATCAAAGATCTTTATCTTCCCAACCAGAGTATTTCTGGATAAAGTATTAAGGTTATTTCCTTAAACGATGGCATGTTTCTTAGAATCGTATTTGGCTGGCAACGATCTGAGAATTTTCATCACAATGTCCTTTTCAGGAATAGTCTTACCCAACGCAAAAGATGCATTAACAATTTCAAACACTTTGTGATTGAACTCATCAAATGATTCTTCTTCAGCAATACGAAGGTTTTCCCAATCAGAATTTAGGTTTTGAAGCCTAGCTTCCTTTTCAGGGATATTCCCTTTGAATACAGTTTCTAAGATATCCCACGCATCTTTAGATCGAGTGCACATAGTCACATGGTGCTGAAGATCTAGGGTAATGGCATGAATGATAGCATTTAAACCGTCAGAATTTTGCTTTGCAGCGAGAATCTCATTAGGTTCATATCTACAAATATCCTTTGCAATAGAGACACCATCTACTATAACCATTGGAGGATCATAGCCATTAACAACATAAACCCATGATTGAAAATCACGCATTTGAAGAAAGGCACGCATAGCAATTTTCAACCATAATTAATTTGAGCCATCGAAGACTGGTGGTACATTTACAGAGATAGCACTTCTGTCCATAGAGTCAGGTCGCTTACAAACACAGACTTATGAGGTGTTAAACGTGTTTTCCTTCTCTGATACCAATTGAAAAAGCGGGGGTCTAACAACCTCACCCAATATTTCGTTTAGGAAATCTGTATGGAAAAACTCCAATATAATTCCAAGAGAACCAACTAGACAGTCAGACTCAATCAATGGAAATATATCCAAGAGTTGTATCTCTGTTTCACAATGTAATCAGCAAATTAAACAGATAGAAATCCGTGAGCCTGATTATTATGTGAAACAACTTGAACGGTACCAAAGACCAATGTTCAAGTGTCAATCAATTTATATCAACAACCAAAGGTTGGATTATCTAATTAATTGAACTATGCAAACCTGTGATATTTCAATTGTATAAACAAATATAATGATGGAAAAAAATAACATAGACACCAGAAATTTTGTTAACGAGGAAATCGCAAATGCAGATAAACCCCGGGACCTAATCCAGATTTGAACACCATACTGTATTAAGCCGCTACAGACACTAGCCTACTCCAAGTTAACTTCGGACTAGAATGTAGTTGAGCCCTAACCAATCTCACACTGATTAAGGTACAGTCGCATTCCTTACGCCTCTGAATCCCATTAGGACTCTACGCACTTGATTCCCTTAGATGATCTCATCCACAACTAAGAGTTGCTACGACCCAAAGTCGAAGACTTGATAAACCAATCTGTCTCACATTGAAAAGTCTATTGAATAGATAAATCTGTCTCCCATAGAAATACCTATGAGTTTTGTTCAGTCTTTTGATAAATCAAGGTGAACAGGAACCAATTGATACACCAGACTTATATTCCCAAAGAACACCCTAGTAATATCAATCACCTCACAATAATATTAATCGTATGGTAGCGAAACAAGATATTGTGGAATAACAAACGATGAGACGAAGATGTTTGTGACTACTTTTTATCTTGCCTATCGGAGATTAAATCTCGAGCAAATCTTAGAGAAAATAGTACTCAATCATGATAGAAAACAGCAAGATCAGAAAACGCAACTACATAGGAAATAGTTGGGTCTTGCTTCACAATCCCAATGAAGTCTTTAAGTCGTTAACCTATAATGGTTTTAGAAAAACCTAGGTTAAAGGAGAATCGACTCTAGTCGCAACTAGTATCACACAAAAGGTATGGGGATTAACTTTCCCAGTTGCTAGAGTTCTCCCTTATATAGTCTTCAAATCAGGGTTTGCAATCAATGTTACCTTGGTAACAAAGCATTCAATATTCACCATTAGATGAAAACCTGATTAGACTCAAGCTAATATCTTTCAACCGTTAGATCGAACTTAGCTTTATACACAAAAATGAAGAGTAACTTAATTTAGATATGGGTAACCGTACCTAAACGTGTACACCTTGTTGGCTCAACAATAGTTAACCGAAGTTAGCCATATGAACACTTTCATATCAACCTTGTTCATCTTAAAACAACTAGTTCAAATGAATCAAATGAAACTAGTTATAGAATTGTTCAATTGTTTATATTCTCATAGAAGTATACAAGACACAATTGAAGCAAAATCGATTTTGATTCACTCGAATCAATTCATGAACATTATAGCCATGGTTTGCAAAAGATTGCATTCCTTATTAAATAAATGTATTAGTTCATGAACAAACCGATCTTAGAACATAACCTACTCAAGTATGCAAACGGGTACGCATACTTAAGTGGCCGGACCAAGTTTTGGTTCGCCAGTATGCGAACGGGTACGCATACCTTCCAAACTCAGTTGAATTTCCGGACGTGAACTTACGCTAGTACGCATACGGGTACGCATACTAAGTTCCCGGACTTTCATTAAACCAACCAGTATGCATACGGGTATGCATACCATGGTTCCCGGACTTGGAATAACTTGCAGCAGTTAGCATACAAGTATGCATAATGTGTTATATCCAATCATTGTTAATTGTTATAAACTCCCATTTCAATCATTGAAACATTCTTGGAAGACGACAATAGCTGTCTCACACAAACTATTAGCTTCAAATCAATTTTCAAGTGATCGATAGATCAATACGAAACATTCCGAGTCTACATCAAATGACTGTCTCACACAAATCATGTAAGATGTTACCAGGTGATTTTCACATGATCATCTTTTGACTTTCGTCAAGAATATAAGATGAACTTGGTTAAAGCGGAAGCTTACCAACACATATTTCGAGAAATATTTAAGCGAGTTAAACTCAGCTCGAAATATCTAATGTGTATAATCGAAGTCTCTATAGCTATACGACTTTTGTCTCAAATAAGGGATAAAGTAGGTATACTTTTGACTGATAGATGAGTTCAAGTCTCCACATACCTTTTGTTGATGAAGTTCTACAAGCTCCCCTTGGTAGTTCTTCGTCTTCAATCGATGAACGTCGTGAAGTCTAATGCTCAACTACACTTTTTATCCTAATCCGAGACTTAGCTATAAGTAGACTAGAAAAAAAGACTTATAGTTTTGGCAACTAAACTTGACAAACAAGCTTGAGATAGCAACGCTTGCGAGTTCGACCGAGCAGTGCTCTAACAGTATGGTTCCGTAAGATTTCTTATGTTGAGCATTTTCGATTAAATTAATCAATAAGGTCTCCTTGTGGTTAATTCATTCGAGTTTATCGGATACAAATCCATGTGGTTTGTTAACTTCCTAAGAAATCCTTCTTTTCTTGTAAAAGTAAGGTCGCTCATGTTGTTTTCTTTGGAATGACATCAAATGGGGGAGAGTTCTTAATTGAACTTTTGCTTTATTGCCATATCTTTGTGGGGAGTGCGGCTGTGGAATATTGTAGGAGTTATCTTGTATCTTTATAAACTCCTTGATGAATACACTAAGTTTCGACTATGTGAAATCATAGAAACAAAGTTGATATGTTCTCTTTTTAGTCATGAATTATCTCTTTGAGAATTTCATTATGATCCCGTAGTTTTCGTACTTTTGCCAATTTATATTGACAAAAAGGGGGAGAATGATTTGGTAGTTCACACTCCATACATATGGTTTACGGATCATTATGTAAGGGGGAGTGGTTTTCATTGTAAGATGGAAGTATTGACTAAGAGGGAGTGATACATATCACCATAGTATTATTTCAAAGTTGTGATGCAATTGGACTTTGATTCTATATAATAATACTATTACATTGTATAACAATGATTGAAAACATCTGTTTTCTTATTGTTATGGCTACGGATCTTCAACAACAATGATGCTGAGTTGAACACGTTCAGAATCGCTGGAGTACTTGGAGTAGCGAAGAATTCAAGGAATGTTGAAGAGCCAAGGAAATCAAGCATGATGGATGAGAAGCTACAAAGTTTATTTATTTTGTAAACCATATGTATTGATAGTTTTGTCACTAAAATTGACAAAAGGGAAGATTGTTAGAACACTTCTCGGTCGAACTCGCAACCGTTGCTATCTCAAGCTTGTTTGTCAAGTTTAGTTGATCAAAACTATATACTTGATTTCTATTCTACTTATAGCTATGTCTCGGATTAGGATAGAATGTGTAGTTGAGCTTTAAAATTCATGGCATTCATCAATTGAAGATGAAGATCTACTGAGGAGCTTGGAGGAACTTCATCAACAAAAGGTATGTGGAGACTATAACTTATCAATCACTCAGAAGTCTATTATATTATATCTTCTAATGAGACTAAGTCGTATAGCTATATAGACTTTTACATTATACACATTTGATGTTTCGAGCTGAGTTTATCTCGCTTATCTATTTATCGAAATATGTGTTGGAAGCTTTTTGCTTTAACTATGTTCATCATATTCTTGACGAGTTTAGTTGTAAACTATTTGTTGAAAACTATATGTTAAGTCAAAAGATGATCATGTGAAAATTACCTTGAACATATTACATGATTTGTGTGAGACAGTCATTTGATGTTAACTTGGGAAGTTTCGTATTGATCATTCGATCACTTGAAAATTACTTGAAGCTAATGGTATGTGAGAGATTACCATTGTCGTCTACTAAGGATGTTTCAATGATTGAAATGAGAGTTTAGAACAATTAACCATGTCTGGATGCAACACGGTATGCATACCTAGTATGTGAACTGTTTTGTAACGATTCAGGTCCGGAACTCTTGTTTGCTTACCTAGTATGCGAACGTATTTACCTGAGAAGGTCCGGAACTCTTGTTTGCGTACCTAGTATGCGAACGGGTTTACCTGAGTTAGGTCCGGGATGGTTGTTCGTGAACCGGGTTTGCGAATGGCTTGACTAGGCCAAGGTCCGGAGCTGCTATTCGCGTACCCAGTTTGCGAACTCCAATTTTTGGCGTCGCCGACGCGGATTTGTTTATAGATTTAGAGTTTTTAGATTTATTTTTCTTTATTCTTTTTTACGTTTCTTTGGGTATTTTTCTGTGTGCTACAGGTTTTGGAGTTTGGATCGAAAATAAAAATAAGTTGTCAAGGAGTTTGGTGATTTCATAAAGACTTGGAGCTAAAGCTTAAAGCGAAAAGAACGGAGGAAAGACGAAAATATTTTTTTTTAATTAATTAGATTTTATAATTTATTTTTATTATTTTATTTAGATTTTATTTTTAGAAATTGTAAATAGGACTTTATTTTTGTAAATTTTTATTTTTGAACTTTTTTTTATTTTTGGACATTGGACTTTGGACATTATTATTTTTAAACCCTAAGGAAGGGTTAAAATTAAATATAAATTATCTGCAGGGAAGGACGACGATTACGATATCGTCTCGACCCCTCGGGTTCGCACATTAACACAGGAGTCAGTGGCCCGAGTCGACTGCAGCGGTTCTTCGCCCGTCTGGTACGGGAGGTAAGCTTCTAAACACCCGTGAATCCCCTGTCAGCAGGTTTACTGTCTTCCTTAAGGTGCATATATGTTGAGGCTTTGAATACGGATTTTAATTTCCTAGTAAAGGGCAAGGCCATGCCATACAGATAAGGGTTCGGATTTCATCACCGTTCTCTTCTTGCCCGTCTTAGGAAAACGATACCTAACGCGAACCTAAGCATTAAAATATTGACTAGAACGAGACCGATAGGGTAACGAGCTTAATAGGAAAGTCGTTCAAAAGGATCGTATTGGGTATCTTGTTAGCCTAACTCGAAGTTTAGGAAGATTACTGTAAGTCGATTAGAGCCGCCTTGTAACCTAGGGAAGCGTTGCCAAAGAGGTGGGGGTATCAAAGCTCCTCTAAGCTTCCCCTACTTCTTTTCGACTTACTTTATTCGGATCGTTCTAGAGAGGTTTGCTAAAACTATACCTAGTTGCCTCTTGGAAGGATAGAAGCTGGTCTAGAAACAATCTAAGGGAGCCATCATGCTTGTTGTTTGCTAGATTTTATAGGTTTGATTTGGTCGAGTCATCCTTGTTTGTGATTGTGTAGAATTCCCTTGCAATTAAGAATGTCGAACTGGTATGATAGAAGCCAATACAATGAGTATCGACCTGAATTTGAATATGGACATCATCATTTTTATGACCATGGTGGGAATAGTAGTTGGGAACGCCAACCTTTTCAAGGTTATGGTTCATACAATGGTGAGCCCAATTACTATCCACACACACACCGGTCATACGAGCAAGAAAATAAGGATTATTATAGTGCTAGTACCTCGTCTTTGGACAATACAATCAAACTGTTGAAAACTAGTCCTTATTATGATCCTTTTGTTCCTATTTTTGATCCTTCCGTATCTTTAGAAGAGTCTCTTAAGCAGTTAACTGAGCAAACAAATAGGTTTATGTCGGAAATGAATAGACGAACTGCACCATTGAGAAAACTTTCTATAGAGGAATCCCTCAAGCTGATGGCTGAGATGAACGAAAGACTTGCTCGAAATAATCTTAATTTCCAATACAGTGTTTCCAATAATACCCTTGAAAATAATGATAGTTATTTGCATAATGTGACGAGGTTAGAATTGGTAACACTACATGTTTAGATGAGGTTCAACCATTTTCATGCTATTATAATGACGATTATGATGAGGATAGTGTTGCTGAAGAATCTGAAATATGTAGGCATAGTGATCAGGAATTTGTTACTCCAATTGAGCTTTATAATGATAATGTTATTTCTAGTTCAAATCCAAATAATTTTAATAATTATTCACCTATTCAAAAGGATGAGGATTTGTCTAGAGATATCCCTGTTTTAGACGATGTAGTATTTCCTTTTGATTACGAAGCCAATAATGGTTTAGAGGAACGAGTTTATTCTGAAAATACTATTTTATTGTCTAGTGATTTAGAAACAATAGTCTTAGACAAAGAAAATGAACTCGTAGAGATGAGTGAGGATGAACTTGACTTAGAAGAATCAATTGCCTATTTTCAGGAATCTGATGACCTAGAAATTAGGGAGATTGTGACTAGTCTAACTAGAGACACTGAAAACTCTAAGTTTGGGGGTGATTATCATTCTCCATGTGCCTTATCTTTAGCTCTTACAGAGATCCCTCACTTGGGACTTAACATCTCTGCCTTAACCATTTTAAAAGATTATCTTCATACACATTTTTCCGAACCTAGTTATGTCCAGGAAGAAATTCAATCGTTAGAAACCCATCCTCTGGTTGATGTGGTTAACCCAGGCTATGATACCTAGATCGAATTTGTTTTCCCACCAAATATTTTTCTTCCAAATGTGGGAACATATAGATTTCAAATGTGTCACCTATTAGGTTCTGAGACTAAGCCTAAGTACTTTAGGAAATTAGAATCGACACATTTGCTTAAGAATGACCATCACTTTTATCGTTGTCAATTGTGTAAGTCAAATTTGATTGACTTTAAGGATCCTCAATTATTCAGGTTATTATTATGTGCTTCTAAGTTCTTATTTGAGTTTTTCCAGACTCTAGGACCTAATAATTCGGATCCCACCTATAAAGAAACGCAACCAATGAAAATATTTTATTTAGACCCTTTCATAGAACCTGAACCTGAACCACAATTAGATATAAATTTCTTAATCAGGAAACTAGGTAAGGGCATGCTAGTCTTGTTCATTTCGTTGGTTTATTATAGTTTCCTTTGGTCAGCTCTATTTGGTTTTGAAGACCCACAGTTATTCCGACTACTTTTATACGATTCGAGTTGACTAATCCTTTCTTAGTCTGGCTGAAGACTTTAAACTTAGCACTTCTTGGGAGGTAACCCATGGTTCATGCAACACGGTAATATCTTTCCTTAACTCTTTTTCTTCAAATGGTAACAGTTTCTCCTTGTTCATGCTTTTAATTTTATCTTTAGAACATTGAGGACAATGTTAGATTTAAGTTTGGGGGTATGGGAGAAACTTTTTAGTTGCATTATAAACTCCAGAGCCTAGAAATTTATGCCTATTAAGGATGGCACTAACCAATCTAAGTGGATGGAAGCATTTTGGTTTTAGGAGTTGAGGAACCAATCTGAGTGGATGGAAACATCTATATAGAGTCTATTCATAAAAGCACGGAGCTTGGGTGTTAGAAATAACATGATAGTTTCACCGTATCTCGGAATCATCTTATTACTTCTGTTTTTGTTTTTGCAAATTTTTATGTTGATGTCTACTGGGTTGAAATAGAGTGATTGAGTTACAAAAAAAAAAAAAAAAAAACCCAGACCAATTAGACCAATCGGAATAAATATTAATACTTGGATAGCAATATGTGTGTGTTCTCCCTGTCTCCGTCGCCTAAACAAGCGTGGAACGCAGGATCCACGGGAATTACCATGTAATCTGCTGACAAGAAGCATGCGCTTGGATCCAAAAGATCTAATCATGTCGTTAATTTTTTTTTAATAATAATAATAAAAAATAAATAAATAAAGGTTTATTATAAAGTTGACCACTGGTTCCCTTGTATATGCCAGCTGAGTTGATGTAGATTTAGGATTGTCGACCACTGGTTCCCTTGTATATGCCAGTTGTGTTGATATTAGTCCAGACCAGTATCTCAATCCACTAGGTCATAGGTTCATCTTGGCATTGAAGTCCATTCGCAACCATCTATTT